>RJWT010003235.1:0-37256 GCA_004365215.1 Cuniculus paca | reverse complement strand
AAAGATCAAAAGGAGCAGGTATCAAGCACACTTAATGGTAACTCACAACACCTTGCTTAGCCACACTTCCACGGGAAACAGCAGTAATAAATATTAAGCAATGAATGAAAGTTTGACTAAGTTATGCAACAAAACTATGGTTGGTCAGTTTTGTGCCAACCACCGTGATCATGCAATTAACCCAAGCTAATAAACTTCAGCATAAAAAGTGTTTTAGAAAAAAAAAATAAGATTATATTCCACCCAAGTCGTAAAAAACTTTAGATGGAACAGGAAACATAAACAAAAGCCATCTTAACAAACCTGAATACACAAAAGCTATGACTCAAACTGGGATTAGATACCCCACTATGCTTAGCCATAAACATAAAAATTTCACAACAAAAATTTTTGCCCAAGAACTGCTAACAACAGCTTAAAATTCAAAGGACTTGGCGGTGCTTTATACCCACTTAGAGGAGCCTGTTCTATAATCAATACACCCTGATCCACCTCACCACTTCACCACTTCTTGCTAATTCAGTCTCTATACCGCCATCTTCAGCAAACCCCATTATGGAACAAAAGTAAGCATAAATACATCACATAAAAACGTTAGGTCAAGGTGCAGCCAGTGAAGTAGGAAGAAATGGGCTACATTTTCTTACACAAAAGAACATCACCAACGCAAGTGTTTATGAAACCTAAAAACTCAAGGAGGATTTAGTAGTAAATTAAGAATAGAGAGCTTAATTGAACTAGGCTATGAAGCACGTACACACCGTGTGTCACCCTCTTCAAGTATTTAAGCTTTAAGCAAAACAATACGAGAAGAGATAAGTCATAACAAGGTAAGCATACTGGAAGGTGTGCTTGGAAACAAAGTATAGCTTAAACTAAAGCATTCGGCTTACATCCGAAGATTTCACCTATCACTGACCACTTTGAACCCAAGCTAGCCCACAAACTCCAAATACAACTACACTAAATCCACAAAATAAAACGTTCAACTAAAAAAGTATAGGAGATAGAACTTTTTTCCTGGCGCTATAGAGACAGTACCGTAAGGGAAAGATGAAAGAAAAAATAAAAGTGAAAAACAGCATAGATTACCCCTATTACCTTTTGCATAATGAATTAACTAGAAATTACTTGACAAAGAGAACTGAAGCCAAACACCCCGAAACCAAACGAGCTACTTCTGATCAGCTAACAGAGGAAATTCATCTATGTAGCAAAATAGTGAGAAGATTCAGCAGTAGAGGTGAAAAGCCTATCGAGTCAGGTGATAGCTGGTTATCCAAATAAGAATTTTAGTTCAGCTTTAAGTTTTCCAAAAATACCTTCAATTGAAACAAAAACTTAAAACCTAATTTAAAGGGGGACAGCCCTTTAAAACAAGGAAATAACCTCAAACAGCGGGTACACAAGTAAGTCACCATAGTTGGCCCTAAAAGCAGCCACCAATTAAGAAAGCGTTCAAGCTCAACCAACCATACAACCTTAATGCCAATAGACATACAGGTAACCCCTGTTAAACAATTGGATTAATCTATAAAACCATAGAAGAAACAATGTTGATATTAGTAACAAGAATTATTTCTCTGAGCACAAACTTACATCAAACACACACTTGATTCTTAACAGTTTAATAAAACAAGACACCCATAGATCATATTATTAATTTTGCTGTTAACCCGACACAGGAGTGCTATTAGGAAAGACTAAAAAAAGCAAAAGGAATTCGGCAAACACAAATCCCGCCTATTTACCAAAAACATCACCTCTAGCATCCCAAGTATTAGAGGCACTGCCTGCCCAGTGATAAGTAAGTTCAATGGCCACGGTATCCTGACCGTGCAAAGGTAGCATAATCACTTGTTCTTTAAATAAAGACTTGTATGAATGGGTAGACGAGGGTTTAACTGTCTCTTGCTTTAAGTCAGTGAAATTTACCTCCCCGTGAAAAGGCGGGGATAACATAGTAAGACGAGAAGGCCCTATGGAGCTTCAATTTATTAGTTTACTTTCACCACACATAAATTTCGCAAGAAAACAACATTCAAAAACATGAACTAATAATTTTGGTTGGGGTGACGTCGGAGAAAAACAAAACCTCCGAATGATACTAACCTAGACACGACAAATCAAAGTTCCTATCATCAATTGGCCCAAAAATCACTTGATCAGCAAACCAAATTACCCTAGGGATAACAGCGCAATCCTATTAAAGAGTTCATATCAACAATAGGGTTTACGACCTCGATGTTGGATCAGGACATCCTAAGGGTGCAACCGCTCTTAAAGGTTCGTTTGTTCAACGATTAAAGTCCTATATGATCTGAGTTCAGACCGGAGCAATCCAGGTTGTTTTCTAGCTATTAAAAATTTCTCCCAGTACGAAAGGACAAGAGAAATAAGGCCAATTCACTAGCCAAGTCTTAATAGCTAAAAGATGATATAATATCAGTCTTCATGGCTATTCCTTTCCCAGACCAAGAAAAGGGATTTTTGTCCATTAGGGTGGCAGAGCCCCGTAAATGCATAAGACTTAAAACTTTACAATCAGAGGTTCAACTCCTCTCCTTAACACTCATGTTTACAATTAATTTTCTCCTATTAGTCATCCCCATCCTTGCTGCCATAACATTCCTCACCTTAACCAAGCGAAAAATCCTAGGCTACACACAATTGCGCAAAGGACCAAATGTTGTTGGCCCCTATGGAATTCTCCAACCAATCGCAGATGCACTAAAACTGTTCATTAAAGAGCCACTTTGTCCATCAACTTCCTCAACTTTTCTATTTATCATAGCCCCAACCCTCGCCCTTACACTCACCC
Organism: Cuniculus paca; assembly: GCA_004365215.1. Classification (NCBI taxonomy): domain Eukaryota; kingdom Metazoa; phylum Chordata; class Mammalia; order Rodentia; family Cuniculidae; genus Cuniculus; species Cuniculus paca. The sequence goes on along the minus strand of RJWT010003235.1, from coordinate 34,435 downwards.
TATCCATATGAATCCCCATTCCTATACCTTACCCCCTAACTAACATAAATCTAGGAGTCTTATTTTAGCTATACCAAGCCTTCCCGTTCATGCTATCCTGTGGTCAGAATGAGCATCAAACTCCAAATATGCCCTAATCAGAGCACTATGGGCAGTAGCCCAAACCATCTCCTATGAAGTCTCCCTAGCAATTATTTTCATATCTATCCTTCTCCTAAATGGCTCATTTTCCCTAATTAACCTAATAGAAACACAAAAAAACACTTGACTTCTACTATCCACATGACCTCTAGCTATAATATGATTTATCTCAACCCTAGCAGAAACCAACCGGGCCCCATATATTAAAAAGAATATGTGTGCTGCTTAGACATTTTGTGCATCTTTCTGAAGTCTGTCGAAATATGCTTTTTCATGGAAATGAGATTCTAAAAATATTTAACAAACATAATAAAGGGAAAAAAGACACTGGACCAACAGAGAACACACAAAGAGATAATCTATAACTAGTCCTAATACAAACTTGGACTCCAATACCTTGGCTATAGAAAATGTCCTTATAAAGTTATTTTTCCTTTAGTTCTTATTTCTAATTACTTACACTCTCAGAGAGTGTTAGTAATAGGTGAAAAGTAAGAAGCTTTAGACTTTTGCCATCACATTTGTAATGCTCAGTGATTAATTGTTCTTTTTTTATTTTAAAGAGAAAACCCCAGAAAAATCAAGGATCAAACAAAAAACAACAAAAACAAAATGATGATAACAACAACAATAACAAAAACAACAACAAAAAACCAATGGCAATATAGGATTTCAAAACAAGGTGATAGGAATTTAACAATGGTTGTTATATTGCATACGGTTATCCTCAAAGTAATTGCTCAGGCTTGATAAATTGTTCTTAATAAGTCACTATTTCTTCCAAAAGTAAACATTAATTGCAGATAGGATACTATTTGTATTTGCTCTGACTCAATATATTAATGTAAATTTTACTAAAGACATAGCAAACCCTATCAACTCTTGGGAAATTTCCTTTGCTTCCAAACTTTTAGACATCTCTAAGTGACACAGATTGCAAAATACTTGTACTTTTCATACTTTCTAAGTGTGTACGGAAACTTTGAAGCTCCACTGTCAGTTAGAAAGATGTCTATTCCCCCTGTCATCCCTAGAATTATAGAGGCTTTATAGGTCTAGTATTCTCTTTTGTAGTCTGAAAGAACCAAACTAGGTGATCTTCATGGTTCATCGCAGTTTTATTGCTCTCTAATTTTAATGTAAATGCTTTTCAGAGTGCCATTTCAATTGAACGAAAGCAAAATATGACAAAAAGAAATATTAAAATTTATTGTGGCATGAAGCAATATTTAATTTTGTGCCATGACCCTTGCAGCTCTCAAGGTTCCTGGGGTGAAAGACCATGAGAAAATAAAGAGACAAAAGCTGGTGTCAAGTGGAGCCCTTACTCTCCTGATGGGAGGAAAGGAACTGTTCAATCACTGTAGCACATTTATTATACATTCAGAAATATGATGTCTGTTTCAAACCCACTGCCTAGCAATTTGTTTGCCTGGCTGGCCTGGGCCCCTTGCCTTCTTGGAGCTGAAACAGCTTGTTTACATGACTTCCTTTGAGCTCTCTGTGTTTTTAGGGCTGACCTTGTTTTAACCCCACATGTATGATCAATCTTCACCTTCAGCAGCTCCCTACAATTCTGGTTTTGATTTGCACTTCTTTAATGACTTACGAAGTTGAAAGGATTATAAACTTGTTGTCGTTAGAATATCTGTTTTTGAGAAATGTCAAATTAAATGCTCATTTTTAAATTGGGTCATTTGTCCTTTTGTGATTTGAGTTATAATCATTCCTTATATAATGTGAATGCTGAACTCTCATCAAATATAGATTTTGTAAATATTTCCTCAGTTTTGTATTTCATCCTTAAATTTTATTGATTATACCTTTTGAAAGACTAAAGCTTTTAAAATTTATGAAGTCAAATTCATCATTTTTTCTTTTGTTGTCTCCATATCTATTACCATTCTGAGGTCATACTTTCTACTAATATTTTTATAGGTGAAAGCACTTATATTTAGTTGTTGATCCATTAAGAGTTAACATTGGTATGTGGAGTGAAGTAGCAAACTATCTTTATTCTTTTTTATATGATTATCTAGTTGTCTCAGCACCATTTGTTAAAGAAAATAATTTTGCCCCCATAGAATGGTCTTGATACCTTAGCTGAAAAAAATCAGTTGATTATAGATATCTGAGCTTATTTCTGGAGTGTCAATTCTATTCTACTGATCCATATGTCTGTCTTTATACTGGTGTCATACTGTTTTCATTATGTATATTTTTAGTAACTTTTTGAACTTTTTCTTTTTCAATATTAACTTGCTCTTTTGGGTCTCCTGAAATTCAACAGGAATTTTAGAATTAAATTTGTCATTTGTAAGAAGGCCCTTGGAATTTTGATGGGGATTATATTGAATCTGTAGATAATCTCAAATAATATTGCCCTCTGAACATTATCTTCCACTATATGAACATGAGTTGTCTTTCCATTTAATTAGGTCTTCTCTCATTTCTTTTAGCAATATTTTGTAGTTTTCAATGCAGAAGGCTTCCATCTCTGCTATATTCAGAATATATACCTCAAAATTTTATAAATTTAAGTTTCATGACCAATGTTTGAGTATTATGAGGTAAGATACTGGCAAGTAATTAGGCCATGAAGGCAGAGCTCCCATGAATGAAACTCATGCTCTTACAAATAGGTCCAGAAAACTGCCTTGTTCCTTCCTTCCACCATATCTGGATGCAGAATAGAATTTATCATTTGTGAGCCAAAAAACAGACTGTGGTGTAATGTGAAATACATTTTGTCTTCCTTGATTTCTGTCACAAAGCTGCCAAAACTCCTTGAATTTTCTGCATGATAGCAATATATTTTGTAATTCATAATGATCCATTTGATTGCTGTTGAGTTTATACTAATGAAGATACTTAAAGTAGAGGCTGAAGATAGATTCAGGATGGAATTAGTCACTTGAAAGACCAAATAGATGACCAGAGGGTTGGAAACTTCAGCCCACTAAACTCTTGACAGAGAGAGGAGTGTGACAGTAGGCTCAGTAAATATTGTTAAACAAGATTTGATAAGACTATAAGACTCCCAAGTTGCGAACACATAGAAGTTTGGAAGATGGTCCTCCCAGAAAGGGCACTGAAACTCTACACCCCTGCCCAATCAAACCTTGTCCTATCCATCTCTTCATAGGGCTGTTCATCTATGTTTTGGAATATCTTTTATAATAAACCAACAAACACAACCAAATATTTCTCTGAGTTCTGTGGTCATTGTAACAAATTAACTGAATCCAAGAAGAGGTTCATGGGAACCCCATTTGTAGCTGGTTGGTCATAAGTATATTATTTGGCAGCACCAAAAAGGAGGACAGTTTTGTGTGACTGAGCTCTTAATTTTTGGAATCTGAAATTCATTATCAGTTGATAGTCTCAAAATTGAACTAAATTAAAAAATAGTTACTGTCCACTGGAGAATTACTTGATATATGAGGAGCATACACACATATAGCTGATTACAGAAGTTTTGTGTTGAGTGTGATAGTAGTCCTCACCAAACACAAATCCTGGAAAATTCAACCATTAGAACTATGAGACATAAGTTTCTATTACTTACAAGTCACCCAGTATATGCTATTTTGTTATAGCACCCCAAATTCACTAAAAAAACCTTCTTCATTAAGTTTATTCTTAGGAATTTTATCCTTTTGGATATTATAAATGAAGTTGCCTTTTAAATTTCTTTTGAATTGTCTTTTGCTGGTATACAGAAATACAATTGAATTTTGTGTATTCATCTTATACCTTACAACTTTGCTAAATTTATTTATTAAATAAACTTGTTTTTTGTTTGGTGATTCTTTGGGATGCATTACATTTCAAAGAATTCTATCGATGAACAGACATTTTTACTTCTTCCTTTCCCATTTAGATACCTTTTATATCTTTTTCTTGCCCAAATGCTCTGACTAGAACTTCTAGTAAGTATGAAGCAGCACTGGCAAATGTGAACATACTGGTTTTGTGCCTGACACAACAGGGAAAGATTTCAGTTTCTCATATGACATTAGCTGTAATTTTTAAAAAATATTCTTTTTTGTATTGAGGAAGTTCTTTTCTATTCATAATATTTTTAGTACTTTTGTAATAAAAGGATGTTGGATATTGTCAATTTTTTTGAGACAGGGTCTCATTATGCAGTTCAGGATAACCTTGAACTCTATGTAGCACAGACTGGCCTAAAACTTCCAGAGAGTTTCCTACCTCAGCCTCCTGAGTTCTGGGATTATAGGCATGTGCCACCATACACGGCCTCTTAAACTGATTTGAGTGAGATTTTTCTGTAACTGCCATTTTTTTTATTTTGAAGAGAATAAAACTAAATAAAATAAAACAGAATAGAGTCAATCAAAACAAAACAGTGAATGTGATACAGGACTTCAAAACAAGACAATAGGAAATCAACAATGACTACCATATGACTCTTGTTATCTGCAAAGTAGCTACCTATACCATCAGACATAATACAATCAAACAAAACAGAACAGAATAAAATCAATCAAAACAAAACTATGAAAGCAATACAGGACTTGGAAACAAGACAATAGAAAATCAACAATGGCTGCCATAACATATCTTGTTATCTTTGAAATAGCTGCCCATACCATAACATATAATAAAGTCAAGCAAACCAAAACAGAATAAAACCAAACAAAACAGAACAATGAAAATGATACCAGACTTCAAAACAAGATAATACAAAATTAACAATGGCTACTGCCCTCCCTTTTTAGACATTTCCTCCTCTTTCACTTTCACAGTATCTATTGTGCATTTTGGATCCCACTAACTACTTCAGTTTTTTATACTAGGGAGACAACACAATGCTCACCCATGTGACTTTCAACCATTTCACCCATGAGTATGATCTCAAATTGCATCCATTTACCTATAAGAGCATCAAGGTTATCCTTCTTTATAGCTGAGTAGCTTTCCATTGGATAAAAATGCCATAAATATCCATTCTGCAGTTCACGGGCAAGGTATGCTTGCTTTTTTCTGTTTTCCTGTCACATGGAGCATTGTTTTCTCTCTTTTGACTTTCAGTCTATGAATTTCCTTTTGAGTTAAATGTGTTTCTTATATAAAGCATATTGGTGGATTCTGTCTTCCAATCCACTCTACATGTGTTTATTGCTGAATTGAGATCATCTACACTAATGGTTAAGACTGACATGCATTGACTCGTCTCTGCCTTGCTATTTTCCTGCCATTTTCTCCCTACTTTTCCCACCCATTCAATTCTTTGTCTCACTTGGTGATCCCTCTCTGTCTCTGTTCCTGGAAACATGGTCATTTTTATCTCTCTCTAGAATGTTCTTCAGTATTCTTTGTAGGGTTGGCTTGGTGGTCATGAATTCCTTGAGTTGTTCTTTGTCATGGAACTGTCTTATTTCTCCATTACTTTTGGAAGATAGTTTTACAGGATACATCAATCTGGGTTAGAAGTTGTTTTCCCTCAGGAATTGAAATACTTTACTCCAAACTCCTCTTGACTTGATGGTTTGTGTTGACAAGTCTGTTGTGATTCTGATGGTTTTCATTCATAGGTGATCTGTTTCTTTTCTCTAACAGCTTTTAGTATTCTGTTCTTGTGCTAAATTTCTGGAATCTTGATTATTATATGTCTGGGTGTAGATTTATTTTGGTTATGGCTAGCTGGAGTTCTATGTGCCTCACTTATCTGTGTATCACACCCTTTTTCCATGCTTGGGAAGTTTTCTGCTATTACTTCTGTAAATAATCTTTTTATGTAATTTGTGTTGACCCTTGATTTTTCTCTGCACTTATCATTCTCAAATTATTTTTCTTTGCATAGTCTCTCAGCCATTAAATTGTTATTTCCTGGTTCCTTGTTAATTTTAACAGATCTTTCCTTTTGCAATCACTAGCTGTAAACCTGTCTTCAAGGTCTGAAAGTTTGTCTTCAGTTTCTTTCAAGCAGTTTCACCAGCTTTCAATGAAGTTTTTAATTTCCTGGTTATCCTTTTGAATCTGTTTCATGCATTCTAAATCTTTCTTATACTGTTCATTTGAGGTTTCCCTCACTTTCCTATGTGCCTTTACTTTTCATCTATGTCTTCTTTAGATATACTCAGCAATTCTTTCATTATGATTTTCATTTCTTCTTTTACCTGAGATAGTATTTCTTTTCTAATTTCTTTTATAGTCTCATGAAGTTGTTTCTTTACTTCAGCTGCCATCACTTCAGAAACTTCAGGTGTACAACTTCCAATCTCTTCCATGTTTATATCTTCTGGACTTGCTCTGCATGGGTTGGAGGCCAGAAACTGCCTTTTGCTTCTTCTTCTACATTTTCTTGGTTCTTCTGGACAAGCAGGTTGTGGGTTCCCAGGCACTTCCTGTGTTGTCTATGATTTCTCCAAGGCATGGCTGAGTGGCTATCCTGGCCAGTGCTGGCTCTGGGTTCCCAGTGGTCATTTGTGTGTGTTCAAGAATGGGGCTGGCTGCTGCTTTTCCCAGCCTGCTCTGGTTACTGGCCAGAAACATCTCCAATGGTAGCTGATGTGTGCATGTGAATGGAACTGGCTGCTGCTTCTCCCAACCTTCACTGGTTACCTGTGGGAAGCATCCCTGATGGTGGCTGGTATGCTGTAACTGCCAATTATAAGCACATTTTATATTTTTCTTGCTGTAACCCATATTCTTATTCTTTTCATAGAAACTGACCCAACAAGGAACAAATTTATTTCAGTGACTATCAACTGAAATTTGGCAAAGAAGTCCTGAGAAATGAGCTTGTTAGATAACTCTGATTTGATTGGCTTTACTGCCACAATTACATGATTTTTTTTATATCAATCCATGGAAGGTTGCAACCTGAAACAATGACCAAAATAACCTATTTGCAGTTTTGCCATTGTTTGTAAAAACAATACTGATGTGAACAGACTGAAAAATGTATAATTTTATCTTGGCATATTCTTTTTATATCAATTATGAGTTTAAGAGACCCTTTTGGGAGTGTATTTTCCCTTGAAGACCACCCTGGCTTTTGGCAAAATTGTCCAAAGTCTGAGATGCTTGTTCCACAGTAATTAATTTTTCTTTTCTGGAGGAAGATGTATTAAATAAGAGGAATGTTTAATGCATTATAAAATAATAACAGTATTCTATGAAGATTGAAACCAGAGTCATTTTTTGTTCCTTCTGTGCTGACATTTGAAGCTTCTAGTACATTCTTCCATTCCTTGTGTATTTTGGGAAAAGATTCAGAAATTATGGAATTCATGTATAGACATTAAGAAGATCAGAAATTATAGAATTCACATATAGACATTCAGAAGATCAGAATGGTTCCAGTTCTGTCCAGCATTACTTTCAGGATCTCCATACTTTCCTATGTCTTCTCACCAATTTTACAGGCAATCTTCTAAATAAGTAGAAATACTTCCCTACACAATAAATTGCTTTTTCATGTGACAAATAAGTGTCAGATAAGTAATGTTGTCAATCTCTTATGTTTTCTTTTACTCTTTCATATTTCTTCAAGTATTGAAATGTTTACTGTATTTCTATTTTTTTATTCTTTAAATAAGAACAGAGGATAATATGAAGGACTGCATGGAGGAAATTATTCCAAGTACCATTGAAAAGCACAGAAAATTTAAAAATGATAATCAATTGAGTGCAAAGCCAGAGTGAAGAGGAATGAAATACAAAACAGAGAAGGGACAAACTACTTGCATATGTGAATTGGGTAGATGCTCAGGGATATTTTGAAATGAAAGCACTTTCTTTCCCTTTCACTTTACAAAATGTAATTGTGATTATATGTCTATCATTTTGGTAATTCCTACTAGTAGATTTGTTAGATTCTTGTGAGCAAGAAAAAGAAATGTTGTGATTAAAAGATATGTCACGTAGTCTGTTTATAATAAAGTCCATTAACATCACTGCAGAGCCTGGGAAATATAAGAACATTCAAGTGCTTTCTGGAAGTTACCAGCAGCAGATCATGAGGATCTTTATTCCACAGAGAGATCATGGCAATTATACTTATTGTTCACCACCCTCCAAAAAAATCGCAAATAATTTCCTGTAACAGACTGAAAACCTGTTTTCCTTCCCTAGTCACTTAATAGGGTAAATTAGAAGACTTTCAGAAGAAGAATGTATAAGAAGCCCTAATTGTTAAAAATTGGATTTTTAGCAAAGGGTTTGCATTTTCTCCAAATGTTCAATAAGATTAAATATTCATCAGTTGAAACTAAAAAAAAAAAATGCCTTCAAAGTCAGGGCCCAGTGTAATTACTTCATGGCTTCCAGAACATTTACATTGGTAACAAGATACTTCTGTGAATGTGCATGGGATTTGAAGTATCTGACATTCAGAGGCTCTGCTAGTTAGCAGCATGCATAAAAGTCAGTCATTTGGCCTTGCACTTTTAATTATGAAAAATCACAAAAAGACTGGTACCACTGGCTCTTTGTGCTGTTCTTGACTCCATTTATGTCACTGCTCACCTCTCCCTTTGAGGAGGGATCAGGAAAAACAATAAACGGCAGACTTGGGACAAAGTAGAGCACCATCAGCTAAAAATCATTAATAAGTGGATGCAACACGTAGCAAGATTTTCAAGATTGGCTCTAAGTATGAATGCAGTAAACCCAATATTCATAAAATTTAATGGGACACATTCCTGCTCCACTGAGGTTTTTATTGTTATCATTCATAAAATGTCACCATAAAATGCCCATTTTTATTTCATTTAATTTTAATTTTAAAACATTTATGTGTACAAATGCAGAATTGTTCCCATCTAACAAATGCATTATGTTCTGAAAATTAATTGATAAACAATATTATGAATCATAGCTGATACTCCAAGCCATATCACAAATATAGTTACCCATCACAGAAATTTAATAGTCCATTCCCAACACATGTCTAATTTTCCCTCCAGCATTAAGTATTAATGGACACTAATTAATAGTGGAGCCTTATATCACAGCTGTTTAACTTTTCAAAAACTTGTTTTTGAAAAAAGTTTTCAAAAATAGAAGGCATTTCAAAATACCTGCTTTGATTTACTATCTTCAGGACTTTGAGTATTATTATTACTAAGCACTCCCTTTGTGATATTCTGACAATTTTTCAGATGGTGTGAACTAGGGTTATTTGGGCACTAACCACTTTCTTTGCTCAGTTACCATTTCACTTGAATAAGACAAAGATAGCCACACAACCTCCACAACAGAGCTACATGAGCCCTTTTCACAAAATTATTTAGTAAATTAAAGCAAGAGTTCCTTATCCAAATGACAGCTATACTCTCCTAAAATTCATCTCCACTTTTTTGTTTTCAATCTTTGCCTTCACAACATGCCCCAAAAATAAAACTGGTTGTCAAATTGTAAGAAAAATTACTTGAAACTTGGGAATCAGTGGAAAAGATTACTGGATTTTCTTTGCATACAGTAATGGGTTTGACCTTCAATTGACTAAGCCATTTTCAAATTTACAAAAGAGTTTAAACTATAGCTCCTTCCAGGAAACATGTGGGGTATAGTGACTCTTTTAGTGATATCCACATCCTGAAAATCCCTAGAATCTCTGGATGTGTTACCTTACATAGTAAATGAGAGTTTGAAGAAGTAATTAATGGAAACATTTTGACATAAGGAGATGAACATAGATTTTTCCAGTGAACTCCATTTAGATCTCAGAATCCACAGCACTATGTACTGATTGCGGGAAAGTGCAACATAATGTTGGCTTAAGTAAAACCTAGGCATATAAAGTATTGACATGTATATTTTATTATGCATTGAAGCCTTTGTAGAGTGTGTTTCAAAAACTCTGTATTTTAATTTTTGAATAAGCATGCATTTTATATCTATATCTTATGTTTATTTCTGTATTCAGTACTTTAAGGAGTCTGGGAGTAGGGCTGACCTATTGTCAGAATTTGAAGACAGAGATGTAGTGGCCATATATTTTTTCTAAATGAATAGATGATTTGAGATTTCCTAGACATCAGTGTAGTATATTCCTATTCTGGAAAGAAGTTACTTGAAGGTGCTTTCTCTGTTTAAGCCCATATTTTTTCCTGTAGTTTCCTGTCAAGGCGACATATACAAAAACCTCAGTTTTTTCTATTGTAAAGCAAGATAATCGAAATAATTTCCAAGGTCATTTTCTTTTCCCTTGTTTCGTTTAGCAATCATTTAACTTCCTCTGTGTGGCAGATACTATCTGTGATCAAGCATTATGGTCACTGGTAACAGGCTCTACTGTCAGCAAGTATAAATGCTGCAGGAGTAGAAAGACACAATAAATACACAAATTTATATAATTATAACATCAAATTACCTAACTGCTATTAAAAAACATTTAGCAAGACAAAGAAGAATTAAGAATGCACTGTTGCAGAATATAGTGGCATGTGGTATAATCCAAACTACTCAGGAGGCTTAGGTAGGAGGATTACAAATTTGAGACCAGCCTAAACAATTTAGTGAGATCTTGTCTCAAAATAAAATAATAAAAAGGACTGAGGTTAAAGTTCATTGCTCCCTGAATTCTATTCCCAACACAGTAAAGGGTAGAGGAAGAAAGAGGGAGGGAAGAGGAAAAGGAGAGAGAAGAGGGACAGCGACAGCAAGAGAAGGCAAATGTCCTAAGGATCTCTTTTTAGGGTTAGTTTTTCTCAATCCATACTGTTTCTGTTTCTATAATCCTTAGTTTTCACTTGATAGAGCCTGAGATTTTTTATTTTTCTTTATGGTTATAGCTGTTCCTTGGCTTCCAGAGACTACTTTTAAAAGGAGGCCCCGCTTGAATTATTATGAAATGCAGCTTACTATACACTCTCAGAACTATGGAAGTCAATGCTAAAAGGCTTTAATTTAAAAAAAAATCTACCACTTTTAATGTTATTTCAATAGAAACAACAAAGCAAAGGTCAATAATGTAGCAAATGAAACAATGAATTTAGAAACATAAACATTGCACTCATGTTAATATTTTCCATGGCTCTTGTTCTTGGGATGGAAATACTGATTTATTGACTACTGATTTTTTTTCTCCGGGTATATTTCTTGATATTCCAGCTTATACCTCCTGTTTTCACTCCCTAACTCTCTTACTGCACCACCTTGAACTCAGGCCTTATCTGAACAGCCCAATGGTAAACTAACATGAGCCAGGCCAGTCAGATTCTCCCTTCATCTCCCTCAGGATTATGATATTTAAAATAAATTAATCCACAAGCAGAACTTTGCTAGAACTGAGTCTTTTGAAATGATAATTATTCAGGTAAGGTCTTTGGGCACTTACACTAGAATATAGAATAATAAACTTACTGATTCTCATTATCCATCACTCTTTTTGGTTCTAGAGGCTAGTCTAACTATATTTAAAATTTCACTTTCTGATTTAAGCTAATGGGAATCCTTTACACTGTTTACTTTTGCAATAACTGCATTGACTTTTGTAATTAGAGTGCCACTGCAAATTTGGGTGGTTTTGTATTTGATATTCCTGAGCTGCTTAGGTATGCTTAACACAGCCCTTTGATCAATAATGTGGTTATTGTTCAATTATTCACTAGCCAGAGTTGCTTCTGGCTTCTGTCAGAAAAAAAGTTGCAGGGCGAGGGAAGGGGAATGACATGAGCAGCATTAAGTCTCCTTGTACTGCAGTCTTCCATGATCAGAATGTATCTGGGATGATACATGTACCTACGTGGAAAAATGTAAAAGACCTCTGAGGCTTAAAACAGGTTCAAGAAAACAAGATCAAGTAAAATGAAGGTTGATTCAACACATAATGAACCTGTAGGTCTGTGCAGTCTAACATGTTTGCCATTATCACCCGTGACTATTAAATACTTTTAAAATGCTTAGTATAAAACAATGCATTGAAAGATATTTTAGTATAAAATAAACACCAGATGTCAAAGGTACAGTGGAAAATAAAAACCATTAATTTTAACATTGCTTTCATATGGAAATGATATTATTTTGGATATGCTAGGTTAAATAAAACATTATTAAAATTAACTTTTACCTTTTTTTCCTTCTTTAAACAAGGCTATTAGAATTTTAGATTGTATATAAGGCTTGCATAATCTTTCAATTGGACGTCACCATCTCTAGGGTCTAATCTTATTCTTTAAATGGAGAGTGAAAGGCTTTTATTGAAAATTAAAAGCCTTCTCTTATATAGCTACTAAATGATTATAAATGTAAAGTGTTGCAAAATACCGCCAAGTTGAACTTGAATTTTTCAAAGAGAAAAAAGATAAAAATAGCAAAGAAACAGAGCTAGTAGGACAATTAAATAATTAATGTATTGCATATTGTTGTCTTCCAAGGAGTTGAATTTGAGACTATACAAAACCTCCCCTCATACTAACGTAGCCAATGTGGAAACTACAGTGTCTCTTGTCTCAAGCCTTTAACCCCCTGGTGTACATTAGATTTTAGTTCTAGGCCTAAAGGCTTTCCTGCTTAAAGGAATAGAAATTAATGACATATTCCATGTAGCAACTGGACTACACAGTTTAATAGACTCTGTCTTGGTTACACCCCTGATACCCAAAGTTAGGGAAGAAAAGGTTTATTTAGCTTACAGTTTCTGGAGAGTTCAGTCCATAATCAGCTGGCTGCAAGGCAGGGTGGCATGGCACTGCAGCAACACTTCAAGGCAGCAGCCAGAGCAAACGAGAGCAAAATGCAAGCCTCTTCTCTACCCTCAAATTGTACACCGGCCACCACCACCCCCTTCAGGGTGGGTGTAACACTCACAAAATGTCCTTGCCCTCCTTTGCACAGGATGAGGATATTTACAAAGTAAGAACCCTGGCTCCCTGCTGAGTCTCTCAGTTAAACTTTTAAACTTCTCAAGTTGACACAATGTATTAACCATAAGAGACTCTTTATCAGGCTGTTCCAAGATACAATAAATAACTTTAAATTTTTAAAGTTATTTTTAATTCAAGTAATATCACCACAAAGTCTTGCAAAAATCAATTACCAAAAATCTTCGAATGAACATTAGATGTTATTTCATTTTACACATACTGTAATATACAATATCACAGATCAAATGATATTCCCTCCACATATGCAGAAAAATTCTTTTTTTTTATTTTGAAAAGAATATAATCAAACAAAACAAAACAGGGTAAAGTCAATCAAAACAAGGCAATGAACATGGTACATGACTTTTAAACAGGGTAAAAAGCAATCGGTAAAGCTACCATAATGCCTCTTGTTATCTGCAGTATACCTGCCCATACCATCAGGGATAAGTAAAATCAAACAAAATACAACAAACTAAAACAGTAGAAACAAAACAAAACCTAACAAAACAAAACAAACAAAGCAAAACAATGTAAGCAATACAGAATTTCAAGATATTAGCAAAACAGCATTGGCTACCATAATAGTTGTTATCTTCAGATTAGTTACCTACACCTTCAGACATACTAAAATCAAGCCATACAGAATAGAGTAAAATCAATCAAAATGAACAAGGAAAGCCATACAGGGTTTCTAAACAAGATAATTGGACATCCTCAATGGTTGCAATTATATATTTTGTTATCTTTAAAATAGCTGTCCATGCCAGCAAGTATAATAAAATCAAACAAATAGGAATGAAATGAAACTAATCAGAACTATGAATACAATCTAAATTTCAAATCATGATAATAGATTAATAGTGGTCATTTCTATCCCTTTTTAGATAATTTCTCTGCTTTGACTTTCCCAATATGTATTGTGCATTTTGGATCCCACTAACACCTTTAGTTTGTTGTGCTATAGAGACAACACAAAATTCACCCTTGTGACTCTGGTCCATTGTATCCACGAGCTCTATTACCAGTTGCCTCTATCTACCTACAAGAGCCTTGAGGTTATCTTCCTTTATAGCTGAGTAGGTTTCCACCCCATGAAATCCCATGTCTTTCTTATCCATTCTGCAATTAATGGGCAGGCTCTCTGTCACATAGGACATTGTTCTCTCTCCTTTGACTTTCAGAATATGAATTTTCTTTCTAGCTAAATGTGTTTCTTGTATACAGCATACTGATGGATCCTGTCACCTGATCCACTATGCCTCTGTTTCTTTCTATTAGTGCCTTGAGGCCCTCTTGCACTGTCTTGTCTCTGCCATGCTATTTTTCTGCCATTGGCTCCCTATTTTTCCTCTCCATTCAATGGACTAGCCCCACTGGATGGTCCCCCTCTGACATTGTTCCTGAGACCGTGGTCTTTTCTTTCTCTCTCTAAAATGTCCTTTAGTAATCTTTGTAGGGTTGGTTTGGTGGTCATGAATTCCTTGAGTTGTTCTTTGTCATGGAAGTACCTTGTTTCTCCATTAATTTTGAAAGAAAGTTTTGCAGGGTACATGAGGCTGGGTTGGAAGTTGTTTTCTTTCAGGACTTGCATTACTTCACTCCAGCCTCTTCTTGACTTGAGGGTTTGTGTTGAGAAGTCTGCTGTGATTCTGATGGGTTTTCCTTTATAGGTGATCAGTTTCTTTTCTCTAACAGCTTTTAATATTCTGTTCTTGAGTTGAATTTCTGGGATCTTAATTATTATATGTCTGGGTGTAGATTTGTTTTGGTTATGGCTAGCTGGAGTTCTATATGCCTCACTTTTTTGAATGTCATATTCTTTTCTTATGCTTGGGAAGTTCTCAGAAATTATATCTGTAAATAAGGTCCTGATGTCATTTGTCTTGACACCTGCTTCTTTACTTACATTTTTAATTCTTAAATTATGCATCTTTGAGTTGTCCACCAGCTGTCGAATTGTTACTTCCTGAGACCTTGTTATTTTTAAGAGATCTTTCCTTTCATGATCATAGGCTGCAACCCTGTCTTCAAGCTTTGAAAGTCTTTCTTTAGTTTCCCTCATGTCAACTTGCCAGCTTTCGAATGAATGTTTAATATTCTGGATATCTCTTTGAATCTGTTTCATACATTCTAAATCTCTCTTATGCTGTTCATTCATGGCTTCCCTCATTTTCCTATACTCCTCTATTTTTTTATCTGTGTCTTCTTTAGAGATGTTTAGTATTTCTTTTATTATGGTTTTCATTTCTTGTTTTACCTGGGATAGAATTTCTGTTCTACTGTCTCTTATAGCTTCCTGAAGTTGTTTCTTCACTTCAGTTGACAGCACTTGAGACATTTCAGGTGTGCAATTCTTGATCTCCATGTTTTCCTTTTGTGGAATTGCACAGCTTGGGTTGGACACCAGAGATTGCCCTCTCCCTCTTTGTCTTGGCATATTCTTGATTTCTTCTACCCCTGAGTAGTGTGGTCCCAGGCACCCCAGCACTGGCCACAACTTCTCCAAAGCTAGGCTGTTTGTCTTTCCTAGCCAGTGCTGGCTTTGTATATCTGATGTTGGGTGCCTGTGTCTCTGCACTGAACTAGGCACCAAGCCACCCTGGGTTTGCACAGGAGCAGACCTGTTCAGGCCCTGCGAATCTAAGCTGTTTAGCAATACTTTCTGAAACACGCGTGGGAGCCGATCTCCAACCAATCAGCTTCCGCGGGTCTGCCCACAACCTGGTGCTGACGCCAGTAATTAGCAGTCTTGGCCCTGGGCAAGTACAACCTACCCGACTCCAAGATGAAGCCCGGCCAACCACTGTCTCCCATGGGGTGAGGGTGGGGTTGAATTTCAAGTACTCACCAACCGTCAGCACAGATCTCCACGTCCACAGCTGTCCTTCACCCCCGTGCCTCTCTGCAGAGACCTCTGGGTCGACTGCAGCTGCGACCATGACCGCAACCGTGACCGTGCGTCTCCCGGCTCAGCAGGTCTTCTGGCAGGGTTAATCTGGCTCCAGGCTGAGGCGCTGCCAGCCACCACCTTCTTCTTCGTTTAAATTCTTTTTATTCTCTTTGTAGGCTTCAATTCATATTTTAGATTCTTCCTTGGTTCAGGGGACCCACTTCGTTCCTTCTTGTCCTCTCCATGATGTTATATTCCAGCATCTGAACTGTTTCTCTCAGAGAGACTGTTTACTCTGCTGCTTACTCTTCCGCCATCTTTAGCTCCTCTGCTGAAAAATTCTTAAGAAACTTGTAAGTGGTTTTCGATAGCTCATTGGGAATTATATCTACTCCTTTCCAAAATAATTACTATTTTACTCTTCATTTCCATACCTCATTTCATTTTTTTCATTATGACACCTACAAGGTGATACCATACTCGTTATCTTTCTACCTGATATTAATTGTTTATTGCTGATCTCCTGGTCTAGAGTATAAAATTACTGAGGATGGGGGTCTCATTTAATTCCCTTTTATATCCTTCCAGCAAGAACAGTATCTGATGCATATTTATTCTTCAAGAAATGTATATCGATTAGCCAATGAACAAGCACTACTTTTATTGACATCTTGTTTCTTTATTCCAAACTCACTGCTCTCCTACTTTAACATACTGGTCTCAACACTCTCAAACCCACCATATTTCTAAGCAAAGTTGCCACTTAAAAGGCTGAATTAAATGTGTATCTTCTACTGAGTACAGTGTGTGCTTTGTCTGATGGTATGAAAAGAAAACTCTCATCTGAGCATTTCTCAAAATGAAAGGAGTCTTTCAATAGCAAAATAATTTCAAATTGGCTAAAAATTTTTATTCACAAAATATTTGATTATTTAACATCTTTTTCTTATTCCTACTTCTCTTGGTGTTGCTTTTCAACCAACTCACAAAAGGATTGTTTTATAATTTTGGAGTTTGTCTTCACTTCTTTGGCTTTTTCTTCATTCTATTAAGTATCTGAAAAAAATCTATACTTATCACTTCATCCATTTTCTAAATCATCAGCTATTTTAGCACTCATTAAAGTCCTATTGCCTGTGCTATTAGAAGGGCTGGCAAATGGTAAAGTGGTACGTATGAAAGCTCCTCACTATCTTGCACTTAGCTCCCAACTAAAGAGGACACAATTTAGCTTCCTATCACTGCAATTTTATGGCTTTTAACCAGTCAGATCATATCAGAAATGTGGAGTGAAACTAAAAACTGCTCTGAGTACTCTCTTTCTCTATTCCTTTCTTCCCCTCACCTCAATACATCAGCTCTTATCCCTTTATCCAAACCACCTTCAATATGACACTCTCAACTAACAATTATTTATTTTTCCCAGGTTGCTCTGAGCAGTAGTTTTCTTTCTATTCATGCTAAATGGCAGTAAGTACAAAAAGAGCAAATATTAATAATTTTGTTTAGTCCTACCTACGAATTATTATAAAACAGAATTGATAAATCAAGCTCATTTAAAATGCATTGATTTTTATTTCTTTAGCACTTTGTATTTTTTTAAAAATCTTGGTTTTTATTATAAGTAATATGCATATTCTGGGGGTACAAAATGCATAAGATGGGTGGTTGTCAAGAGAGAAACTGACAGCATAAAGTTGAGCAAGAATGATAATGAGTGTCCATGAGCACAGTTTGAAGAGCCTGAGCTAAGACTGTGATGATGTAAATAAGCAGGATGAAAGCAGAAGATGGGTTCAGTATGCACTGGTTTGGTGATGGAAAGGAGAGGATGCAGCTGAACACAATTTCAGCATTTCTAGCTGGGTGGAATGAATGAGTAGTGGTTCTTTTCAGTAAGAAGAAGTGAAGAAGGGAGGAGAAGGTACAGACATCCTGTATCTCCACATGCTACTGGTTTCGAAGTCTAAATCTCTGAATGACATTTTTGTTTCAGTTTTAGACACAAGAAGCTGTGAATCAAGAAGCTCCACTGAGATGTTCCACAAGTATCACAAACATCTTTAAAAATTAACATCTTCTCTAAAGGCCACTCCTCCTTCCTGTACCCTAATCTTTAGTAAGCTCTTGATCACTGTATAAGACAGTAAAAATCAATTTTCTTATTACTCATTTCCCCACTTAAAAATCTTTACACAATTATGTTGATATTATCAACTCTCTCTATTACATACCTCAATTTCCCTTTGTGCTTTTGCTATCTTAATTTATATAAAGCATGATCTTACTCTAGGATTATGCAACAACCTAATTTCCCTTCCTTTCAGCTTTGCCCTATTTAATTTTCACTTGCTTTCCAATATTCATCAAATTTCAGGATTAATTCTTGCTCCTAAATTATTCTTCCTCAATTCAGCCTTTTTCATATAAACCTTTTACACAGCACTTCATCTGAATAATAGGATAAATTTGATATCCTTAACATGGCCTCAAGGTTTCTGTAAGAGATGACTCTTGTTTACCTCTTTAGCCTTGTTTCTCAGTACTGTTGTCTCAACCAAGGACAACCACTCATGTGGTCCTCCAAGTGACAAACATACTACATTATCTCTAATACCAAGTATTCTTTAGAAGTAAAGTAAGATAAGGACTAAAAAGTGTTTACAAGTTAACAAAAATTTATCAAGAGTAATTTTAAATGCAGAATAAAATTTTTAACATAGAGTGGCTGACTTCCAGGAAGATGGTGGAACAATAAGCAGCAGAGTAAACAGACTCTCAGAGAGAAACAGTCCAGATCCTGGAATATAGCATCATGGGGAGGACAAGAAGGAAGGAAGTGGGTCCCCTGGACCCAGGAAGAATCTAAAATTGAAGCCTACAAAGAGAGTAAAAAGAAAAATTTAAACCAAGAAGAAGGTGGTAGCTGGTGGTGCCTTAGCCTGGAGCTGGACTCACCCAGTGAGAAAAGCTGTTGGAACCTGGGGACCCACAGTCACAGTAATGGTGGCTGCTGGTGACCCCAGAGGTCTCTGCAGAGACACAGCAGTGGAAAAGAGCAGCAGATGCAGAGGACTGCACTGGCTGATGGTGAGTGCGGAGGACTCAGTCCTCCCACGGGAGAGAGCAATTGGCCGGGAGCCATTTTGGAGTTGGGCAGGATAAGCCTGGCACCAAAACTGCTGCCAGTTTCTTCCAGAAGTTCTAGTTTGGGTACAGACCTGCAGAAATTACTTAGACTGAATCCTGCCCCCGTGCATTCCAGAGGCCTCGCCAACTCAGATATGCCGGTCCTGGCCAGCTCTGGCCCAATTCACACTCCAAAGGCCATTGTGGGCTGGTACCCAGCTTAGTCCAGAAACATGGGAGGCCCCCACCATGCACACTACAGCAGCTAAAGGGGAGCCAAACAGTCTCACTTCAGAGAATTTATAGCCAATGCTGGAAGTGCCTGGGACCCCACTACACACACGTCTGGAAGAATCCAGGAATATGTCAAGAAGAAGAAGGGAAAAGCAGTCTTTGGAATCCAACCCAAGCAGCACAAGGTCAGGAGAAGAAAACATGGAAGAGATCAGGAGTCACACACTTGAAATCTCTGAAGTGATGTCAATTGAAATAAAGAAACAACTTCATGAGGTTATAAAAGAAATTACAACAGAAATACTATACCAGATAAAAGAAGAAATGACAAGCATAATAAAAGAATTGCAGAGCATCTCTAAAGAAGATATAGATAAAACAAATAGAGAAGCATAGGAAAATGAGGGAAACCATGAATGAGCAATATAAGAGAGATATAGAATGCATGAAACAGATTCAAAGTGATATCCAGGAAATTAAAAACTCCATGGAAAGCTGCAAAACCACCTAAAAGAAACTGAAGATACACTTTCAAACCTTGAAGACAGGTCTACAGCTTGTGATCATGAAAGGAAAGATCTCTTTAAAATAACAGGAACCAGGAAGTAACAATTCACTGGCTACAAGACGACTCAAAGAAACATAACTTAAAAATTAAAAATGTGAGTCAAATAGCAGGGGTCAAGACAAATAACATCAGGACTCTATTTATAGAAATAATTTTGGAGAGCTTCCCAAGCGTGGGAAAAGGAAGTGACATTCAAATAAGTGAGGCATATAGAACTCCAGCTAGCCATAACCAAAACAAATCTACACCCATATAATATATAATAATCAAGATCCCAGACATATAATAATCAAGATCCCAGAAATTCAACACAAAAACAGAATGTTAAAAGCTGTTAGAGAAAAGAAACATCACCTATAAAGGAAAACCTATCAGAATCATGGCAGACTTCTCAACACAAACCATCAAGTCAAGAAAAGGCTAGAGTGAAGTATTGCAAGTCCTGAAAGAAAACAACCTCCAACCCAGACTGATGTACCCCGCAAAACTTTCTTTCCAAATTAATGAAGAAACAAGATACTTCCATGACAAAGAACAACTCAAGGAATTCATGACCACCAAACCAACCCTACAAAGAACACTAAAAGACATTCTAGAGAGAAGTAAAAAAGACCATGGTCTTAGGGACAATGGTAGAGGGGGACCATTAAGTGGGGCCAGTTGACTCAATGGAAAGGAAAACTAGGGCGCCAATGGCAGTAAAACAGCATGGCAGAGACAATGCAGTGCAAGAGGGCCATAACAGTTTTTTGTTTTGTTTTGTTTTGTTTTGTTTTGTTTTTCGGTACCAGGGATTGAACTCATGACCTTGCGCTTGCCAGGCAGCCACTTATGCCACTGAGCTAAATTCCCAGCCCTGAGGGCCATAACTATTAATGTAGAGGGCCTCAATGCACCAATAGAAAGAAACACAGGCAGAGTGGATCAGGAGACAGGATCCATTAATATGCTCTATACAAGAAACACATTTAACTAGAAAGAAAATTCATAGACTGAAAGTGAAAGGAAAGAGAACAATGCCCTATGTGACCAGGAGACAGAAAAAAGTAGGGGTAACTTGTCCATCAACTGCAGAACAGATAAGAAAGACATGGCATTTTACACAATGGAAACCTACTCAGTTACAAAGGAAGATAACCTCAAGGCTCTTGCAGATAGATGGATGCAACTTGAGATCATATTCATGGATGAAATGGTTCGGAATCACATGGGTGAATTTTGTGTTGTCTCCCCAGTATAGCAAACTAAAGGAGTTAGTGGGCTCAAAAATGCACAATACATATTGGGAAAGTCAAAGGGGAGGAATTATCTAAAAAGGGAAGGCAGTGGACACTTTTAATGTATTATCATGATTTGAAACTCATATTATCTTCATTGTTCTGATTAGTTTCACTTTATTCTGTTTTGTTTAATTTTATTATACTTGATGGCATGGACAGCTATTTCAAAGATAAAATATATAATTGCAGCCATCAAGGATGTCCAATTATCTTGTTCAGAAACCCTGTATTGCTTCCATTGTTTTGTTTTGATTGATTTTACTCTATTCTGTGTTGTTTGATTGTATTATGTCTGAAGGTATAGGCAACTATTCTGAAGATAACAAGTAGCATTATGGTAGACACTGCAGTTTTAGTATTATCTTGAAGTTCTGTATTTCTTTCATTGCTTTGTTTTGTTTTTACTGGTTTTATTCTGTTCTATTTTGTTTGATTTTATTTATGCCTGATGGTATGGGCAGTTATTTTGAAGATAACAACAAGCATTATGGTAGCCATCATTGATTCCCTTTTACCCTGTTTTGAAGTCAGGTACTATGTTCATTGTTTTGTTGTGAATGACTATTCTGTTTTATTTTGTTTAGTTATATTCTCTTCAAAAATAAATAAATTAATTAATTAATTAAGTAGAGTGGCTTCAGGTGTTACGTGGTAGACATAGTGATGAAATGGTAACTGAAAGAATAACAATTTATTGAACTCATAAGATGTTAATTAAATTGATAAGGTACTAAATATCAAGCACATAAAAGGTAGATGGATATGTGGCAATGAAACAGTCCTTGAAATTTAGGTGAGACTTAGCTAGACAAAAATTGTCAAGTATGCCCCTATCCAAATCTGGCCTAATATCACCAGGGACCCTCAGTGATGGAAGAAAGACTGCTGTTGGCAAGGAAGAGAAAATGACCTGAAGCAACTCTTTAATATATGGGAGGGAAAGACAATAAGAGAGGACACATAGAGAGGAAAGACTTAGACCATGGAAGTTCATGTTTGCTGTTGTCAAATTCTTAGATCCTATTCTCTGGGAGACAAAAAATTCCACTGAAAAGTTGAAGGGTAAATAAAATTGAACCCAATTTCATTCTGATAGCCTGATCTGGTCACAGGGCAGGGGAAAGCTTTGAAGGGAAAAGACTAGATGCAGAGAAGAGGCTAGGAACAAAGGAAAACAGAAAATCATGGATAAGAAAAAGGGAAGTAGAATCAAGATTTTTATTGACTGTATCCAACTAGCCAATTAACTACATAAGACAGACATAGTACACTGGATAAAATTGTGAGTTCAATGAATTGTTATTTTTCTATTACCACTTCTTCATTACTTCTCATACCTAGTTTCTGAAGCCACCGTAGTTTGTGTTTTGGTTCCATTCCTTATGTATAGTCCAGGTGGCAGAAAATGAGAGATAAACACAATGTAACTGGTTTTTAGGAAAATTTTGAAACAAGACACAAATTCTTTGCTTGGACCCTGGTCTGCTTTGAACTGGTCAGTTTGAAATTATTATTTTTAGAATTTCAATTACAATGGCTTACATGACCAATTCAAATGTAAACCTTGGACTAAGGCATTAGAATAAATTTGTATTAGATTTTTTTTGTGTTAGAGATGGACACAAAAAGAAATATAGGTGATGTATGTGAATGAATTTATATATATATGTGTATATATATATATATATTTCCAAGATATGATAGTGAGAGAGTCTAGAAGCAATGACACACACCTACCATCCAGATTTTGGTTTCTAAATATCACTCTTCAAAAAAGGAACCAGGCCTCTGTAGAAAAGTAGTTGGCTCCAGGAATGAAGCAGGGAAAACACAAAGTGAACCTGAAGTATCTTATAACTTCAGGAGTAAGAAAGCCTCAGAAAGGCACAGTGGGAAGGGCATATCAAAAGTCACAGAAGCCAACCTGAAAAAGCTCCTAAGAACCAAATGTGGACTAATGTGAGCAATAACATAGATAACAATGATACTGAATTATAACACATAGAATAAAATTAATTTCCATGGATCCATATTGATAAACATAAATAGCAAAATAAATCACCCAGGGAAAAAACTACCTCTTCCATACAGAATTCTGGTTAACATATGTAAATGGAATGAAGGGAATACAAAATAACCATGAGTAATAAGTGCTTTCAACAAGACCTACCAGTGGATGCTGAAATTAATAAATGGAAGTTTCCAGAAAAATAGTTGATTTGCGTAGTCTCGAAGTCTTTTTCACCAAAGATATTTGTTAATGAATTATAAAGAGAAATCAATAACTTTGCAGTGGAGATACCTGGGAGATACCACCCTAACTAAGTAATCAAGGTCAGTATCATCAGTTATAAAACATAATGGTGTACGCATTCCTTGATATGATTTACTGAGGAGGGCAAAATATAACTTCTGTGTAATTCCTGCTAAAAGTAAATAACATTAATTTAATCATGAGATGACATCAGAAACTCACCAAATAAGGAATATTCTGTAAAATAATTTACCATTACTCATCAATATGTCAAATCAAGGAAAGACTAGGAATTTATTGACAATTGGAGGAAACTGTGGAGGCCTAACAGCTAAATACAATGTGGGACAATGGGTTGGGTGATGGCACACAGAAGGATGTTAATGGATAAAGCTAGTGAAAAAACTAGAATCTTTAATTTATTTCATCCTAACACAGTAATGTTAATTAGCTGGTTTGATATGCTACTTAAGAATATAACAAGATAACGTATTTATTATTGTTATGTAAGATGCTGACATTAGGAAAAGGTAGATATAAGGAACACAGGAACTTCTTGATCTATTTTGAAACTTTTCTGTTAATCTAAAATTATTTCAAAATTAGAAGCTTTAAAATGTTACAACTGAGGCCAGAGATGTTATTCAGTGGTAGAAAAAGTGCCTAATAATTCATGACCCTATGTTCCATCCCTGTACCACAAAAATGAAAAAAAAAAGTGATATCAGAAATATTTTTTTCAAAAAGTTTACAGATAACATGGAACTGTATTAAATACACATAAAACATAAAAATTGTAAAAATATTCATCAATAAGTTAAAGTTTTGCTTTTCTCTATCTTATACTGTACAATTCATCTAAATAAGAGGGCCCAAGGGTCTGTACATAGTTTAAAATAAGCTTTGTAGAACCATTGAAATTCAGAGAAAGCACAATAGAGTCTCATAAGGGAAATAGGAGTTCTTCCAGATGAGGCTTTTTTTAATAAATAGGATTCTGGACTCAAAAGAATCATACACATGGAGCCAAGGATTTAGCTCAGCAGCCTAAGCACCTGCCTGGCAAGTGTGAGGTCCTGAGTTCGATCCCTGGCACAGCAAAAAAAAAAAAAAAAAAAAAAGCTTAAAAAAAAAGAATAATAGACACTTTAAAACTGCTGAAAAAGTCAAATTACCCAGGACTAGAGCATATACAGGCTTTCATTTGAGACCAGCTCTTTCCCTTTTACCTGAATAAATTGAACCAGTTTGGGATCTTTGGTCCTTTATTTATTAACTGGTGACACTGCACAGACTGGTTTCATAAAATTGTAAAAATTTCTTGATACAGTGACTACTATGAATTGCATCCATAACCATCCTCCATTTGGATGGTATTAGGAGGCGAGATATTAGGAAGATAATTAAGTTTAGATGAGAATGCTGGACTGGGACCCATGATGGCTTGTATCCTCATGAGACAAGAAAGACACAGCTAGAAGAGATTGCAGCCAAGTCAAGCCAAGATTAGCACCTTCCTCAGGAATCTGACTATACTGACATTCTGATCTCAGAAATCCAGCCATCATGAACTGAAACAATGGTGGTAAAAATTGTATTTGTTCTTACCAATTAGACAATAGTATCCAAATAATAAAGATAATGTGTTTTTTGAAATATAGCTTTACATGAAATGCAGTTTTTTTTACATTTTGCTGCTGCCATTTTAAAACAGCATTTGGGAAAGCAGAAGTGTTGATGGTTCTTCTGATTGTAGAGCACAGTTTCTCTCTCTCTCTCTCTCTCTCTCTCTCTCTCTCTCTTTCTCTCTCTCTCTCTTTTTTCTCTCTGGCAGCTGATGAAAACAACTGCTGAGAGTTAGAAGCCTCCTACCATAATATGTTTACATTATGACATTATGATAGACTGTTAAAACTGAGTTTAAATGTTGCTAATGAATGTCTCAAGATAACCGTAAGGCGGTTATTAATTACAGTCTCTGGCACTATCCCATGCTCTACACTTACCATCACTGCATACCAGAGCTAGCAAGATGATGCTGATAGGTCAGCTTCATTACCCATGCACTGAGATGACAAATCCCAAGAATTCTCTGCTAGAATCTCATATCAAGGAGATTTTTTGCAATTCCTTTCCCAAAATAACTATCACCAGTTAACAATCAACCAGGTAATAGTGATAACTTATTGGATACTATGCTTTAGACTTTCTTGTTTTATTTATTTATTTTTTAATTTTTTTGTCACTGTCTTATTTATTTATTTATTTATCTATTTTTAAATACAAAATGGCTAACATATATATCTTACTATCACTGAAACGGGGAGAGGATTGGCTCTGGATGTCCCGGTCCCACGGCGGTCCCAGCATGGCACTGTTTCTGTTAGGACGGGGTTAGTTCTGACTTTCTTGTTTTAAAAAGTGGGCCACTGCTGTATTTTCATCCCCTCAAAATCAATACATCTTTCTTCCCAGATATATAAATAATATAATGCATTTTGTTCCCCAAAACAGTGTCCTGGTTTTATTCCTCCCTCTCTGGCCACCTCCACTATTCTTCTTTGTGGGCTCTTTCTCATCAGTTCATCTCTTAAATGTTATTCTCCTAAGAATTTTAGATTCTCTTCATTCCAACCCCTACATATATTCTCTAATGGGCAGTCCTATCTACCAGCTGTCTTTTCCTATTCTAGACATCATGTTTCCTTGAATTATTAAAGCAGCTTCTAGCTAGTCTCTCTACTTAACAGCTTCTTTGCAATCTATTTTCTGGATCGCAGCCCAAAGTAATCTTTGTAAAATACAGATCTCATCATGTCATAGTCCTGCTTAAGCCTTTTAAGAGTGTCCCACTGCCCTAAGGATGAAGCAGTAATTCTTAGTTTGTCACCTTGATGAACTGGCCCATTTAGCTCTCCCACCCATACCTTAACCATTCCATCTGCTGCCCATGCATTTCACAATCTTGCATAACTTTTCTGTCTTAGCTTATTCAGCTCACATTCGAACTTTCAACTGTATCATGGTGTCTAATTCTATCTTATTAGACATACACATGTTCAATAAGTAATTTTAAAATGAATGAATGACTGATGAGTGAAATGGGCATCCTTTGCAAAGTAAGCATTATAAATATTAAAACTAAAATGTGCAATATACCAGTAATTAAATATTATAATTTTACTACAAAATAAAGGAAAAGAAAATGACCCTCTTACTCTCAGATTTTTCAATATATTAACACATTTTTATAAAACATTGCTATGATCTACAAATAAAAGAACATACAGTCTATTTCTTGCAAAAGAAATTTAAATAGTTTTGGAATAACTTAACCTGTCTTGGCAACCAAAATATACAGTGTGTAGCATGATCATTTATATAAGTGCATAGTGAAACAAACCCTCTGACTATTCAGCTGTATAGAGGAAAAATTTTTTACTTACTTCAGAAGAAATTTAAAGAAGTTATTGGTTCAAGAGAAGAAAAACAGCCCCTCGATAGAATACTAGTGATGCCTCTATTAAGCAGCTCATAGAAATATGAGCAGATCCCATCAGCATTTCACGAACCTGTGTAGAAGTGTGAGAGCTTTCATTTGTTTCCCAGGGAAGTTTCTTGTTACAAAAGTCTATTGCCTCAATCAGTGAAATGCCAATTACAGTTAACCGCCCTCTATTTTCCTCTTCAGAGATAGACAGCAGGCAGCCACATTCCTATCCAGTGGCACTTTCATTTTAACTCACTGTAACACAATGACTTTCAAAATTTACTTTTCATACTGTAAATGCAGAAAGAAAATGTAAGAAAAATGTGCAATTCTAGGACTAACTGCAGTTCTAGTAGGAATGTGGAGTGGGAAGTTTCATTCTTTCTATAACTACCTCACTGTTTATCTATCAATAAGTATTCATACCTATTACTGAAGATATAAGCCATATTTCACAATTTAATTATTATTTTTATTTTAAATAGATGCAATAATTCTCATTCTACCTGTGTGTTATTATTTATTTATTTAAGACAAGATCTCACTATGTAGATCTGGCTGACCTTGAACTCGCTATGTAGCCTAAGCTGGCCTCATACAGCAATCCTCCTGCCTCAGCCTCCTGAATGCTAGGGTTACAGGCCTGCACCTCCACATCCAGCACTATGTGTGAGTTATTCTAGCCAAAAGTTATGGTGCTAAATAAATGGAACATAGTGCAGAGAGACAAGAAAGAGGTCAATTTTCAAGTAATAAGAGAACTATACGACAAGTACCCTTCAGAAATAGCATTATCCTCTTTGTACTCTGAGATGCAGAGAATAGTTCTATTTCGAACTGGTTTGTTAAAAAGTATTTTTAAAATTTTTTTATTTTATTTATTTATTTATTTGAAACAGGGTTTTGCTATGCAGTTCAGGCTGACCTTGAACTCACTTGGTAGCCCGGTCTGGACTCGAACTCGCAGCAATCCTGCTACCTCAGCCTTCTGAGTGCTAGGATTACAGACTTGTGCCACCACACCCAGCTAAGAAGTATTCTGAAAATTTCTGTAGTTAACCACCTCCTTGGTTTCAAATTCTTTTTCTAGGTAAACTTCTGATACAATATGAAAAATAATTGGGCATTTTTTCATGCTATAGCTTAAAACTGAAGCCAATTTCAATACTGTATTTGAAGTTTACTTACTTGGTGGAATGTAATTGCTTTCAATGGAAAATGTTTCTAAAGAAACAAAGAACACATGGTTTATTATCACAGCTATCCTGGTCAGATCATGTATTTATCATGTTGTGTTTATTGTAGGTAAAATCACTTAAAAAGGAAATTGAACAAAGTATAAATTTCAATAGGGTAATAAAAGTTAGGTAATGTGAGGAATTCTTTTTTTTCTTTAGTGCAAGCTCTGTGAGTGTAGCATTTGTGTTTTCGATCAGGTGAACTTTAGTATACTTTCAACCTGACTTCATAAAATACAAAGAATAAATTTGTTTTTTAGTTTTGTTGCTGATTACTAAACTTGCTATTCTATTTTTGTAAAGCTTGCAATAGTTGTATAGTTTTTATCTATCATTTACAAAAATATGTACATCCATGAGAGAAGTCTATCTAATATTACATATACTGATCAAAGTATTTAAACTTTTATACATGTAGTAGCAGTGCCTGCTCATCAATTGCATATCAAATATTGGGTTATAAATTTTCTCTACATTAGGAAAATAAGTATTTCTCCATTCTTTGGTTGGAGAAGGCACAATATAAAGACTAGAACTTATAAAGTAAGATAATTGGGAAGGTTTAATTACAAAAATGTTTTTAACTCTATGGCATAGCCATATGTATAGCATCTGACATATTTTACAAGATTCTGATATCCTTCATTTATAATACACCAACAAATATAAAAGGAACAATCTAAAAGAATATTGGGCATACACAAATTGGCAAATTATTGATGGTATGTCAAAGGTCAGGGAACATTCTGAAAGATATTCAGTTTCTAATAGTAAAATGTGAACTGAAGTAAAAGAAGTCTTGAGTTTGATATTTTTAGCCATCACAATAGCAAAATCATACAAGGTATTGGATTTGGTGAGTGAAGCTGAACCTGAGGAAAGTTATGAGGAATTTATTATAAGAATTGGACTTGGTGTGATTGTATAAGCTGTTAAAGAGCCTAAATGAGTCACCACTGAATTTGTTGATGGATCTCTAGTCAGCAGGGCTGGCAGTCAGAAGGGAAGGTGGATGTGATAAGAAAAAACTGGACCCTGAAAGCAAGCAGGAACCCCTCACCCTCTCCTGAGAACCAGAATCCTCAGTCTCTCATTGATTCCAAACCTCCAACTCCAATGATGAGTTGACCAAAAGAAGCATTTGACACATTTCCATTTCCTCGCAGCCAAATTGGTGCCCAGCCAGGAGTTAGGAAAGCAGGAGCTAGAGACGCTGCCAGCCAGGCTGCTGCCCTGCTCCAAAAAGAGAGCAGGCAGAGCCCAGACAGCACATGTCAACTGCGGTAGCACCTGACCCAAACAAGGTTGCTGCTTGATTCTCCCCTTTCATGAGTATGCAGACGTCAGCCCTATTCCACGTGACCCAAAGAAGGGTGTTCCGGGAAGCGTTATTTTCGGCTGACTGCTACCAAGTCACCACAAGTAACAAGAGTGATTACAAAGAACAAGTATCAAATGTCAAACATAGGTCTCATTCCTGACAGCAATCCACTGATATCGCTCTAAAATTCTCCTTGCAGTTTCAGATATAAAAAATCAGAAAGATGGAACAATACCTGCACAAAAACTGTCTGATTTCAGAGATGCACTTTTGGCCACTATTCTGTTGTTATTTGATGAGGATGTGGACTAAGCAGTTTCATATTGCAGAAGGAGCTGCTGAGTCACATTCACATTTAAATTGGCCCAAAGCACTATTTACTTTGTGCAGGGTCACAAGAGGAAAAGTATACCTGGGAATAACCTTAGGTTTTTTTGAATATATAAAACAACAATTTTAAAAACCATACATAATTTCTATTGTAATGGATCAAAGTTAATTAATTCTTTAACAAACAAAGAAAACAAGTTCTTTTCCTACAAAAAAGTTATATTCTAAAGATTTTAAAACAGCTATGATATTTTACAAGTTTGGGGATTTCTATTCTTTGTGATTGGCAAATTGCATTCTTAGTGGGTTAAATAAAATTTTGCAGTTAAGTACTGAGAACCTCAGGATGTGTTATCCAGGATAGCTCTGCTCTGCAAGCATACCAACAGTGAGACAGATCATCTACTTAAAATTTAATAGTTCTTTGCCCTACATGTCTAGTCCTGTAGCAAAATTCTCATGTCACTGGGTTCTTGTGTCCCAAGAGACCTTTAGAAAGGTAGGAAAGTGTTTTTCTTTGTGATAATGAGTGCAGAGCACCTTCTAGGCAGGCACTAGGATGATAAATCCCTGAAGGGCATAGACGAGTCCTGCCTAAAATGCCAACAGCATCACAGTAAGAAATGTCTAACCATTTCTTACTTATCTAAGCAAGGAGGACAATTTCAACTCCATGCTTAAGTCCACAAAACTTCAATACTAAATCTATTGTAATTTATAATTTTTAACTCAGCCTGTGAAGTCATTTCTACTTCTACAATATATTACTAATCAAAATTATATATATCCTATCTGAACAAAATCCAAAATGAACATATATACTTACTGATAAATCAATTTCATATGCAGAAACATATTCTAAGGAAAATTAGACAAGTATGTGCAAAAATGAAGCTGCATAAATTGTTTATTTTATCATTGTTTATGAAAGTAAGAAGTTGGACACCTTTATATCCTTTAACAAATTATTAAATAGGTAAATTGTGACATATTCATGCAAAGGGACACAAAGCAGCCATTCTAAAAGGAGAAATGGTTCTGTACATGCTGACGTGGTACAGTAGCCAAGATTATTGTGCTTTAAAAGTTTATTGAAAATACTATATACTTACATACTTTGATAATTAAAAATGTAGACTTCTATTACCATATTATACTAGAAATTAAAGATTTTTATAGATACTACCTCCAAATTGTAAATACTACACTACAATTTATTAAATGTTATAATATGCATGTTATTCACTTTGAATAAAATTTAACTATTTTTTAATATTCTTAAATTGAACCGACTTGCATATATATAGTAATACATTCAAGAATATAACACTCAAGAATATAACAGTGATTTAATTCATACATTTCCTTTAATAAATAAGTCCCGAAAACAGATACAAAATGGCCTGGTTTCCTGTTTTCATGATTAACTGTGCTGATGCACCTACCCATGCTGACATTTTATTACCTTTTTAAAGTCAGCCGGCAGCAATCTTTGAGGGGGTAAGGAGATGCGGGGGATTGAATTAAAGGGCCTCACACATGCTAATCACATGATAAATAACAGAGCTGCACTCCCCAGGCCTATGTTGGCCAGAATTTTAACAAGGCAAATGACAATGCAAATAAAGGGTAGGTAGATTAGAATTGTGATCCGTAAACACTGCAGTACAGATGTACCTAAATTTAGAGCCTATCTGTATGTCTTTTCCCTCAAGCAGCTTTCAACCATCTCTTTTCACAAAGATGCACAGTATATTTTCATTGTGTTCCAGTCTTGCAAACCATACTTACATTTTGTAATCTCTTCCACTCTCTCAAATATTGGATTTAAATAAATATAAAATTCTACTAACTGTAAGGCACCACTACTCCATACAGCACTAAAGAACTGCCAGTTAAACCAACATGATTTATTATTGACAATTCTTTCAAACTCATTTAGGTATAAATTTTATATATGTCTAAAGAGAGAAACGGAGAGACAGAAAGAGAGAGAGAGATCACTCCTGTATTTTTTTAAAAGAGATAAAAGGACCAAAGGACTTTTTCAATTTTAACTTTTCAGGTCAGTGCAGTAGATGAAACTTTTCCCATGCAATGTATCTGCGCTGCAAAAGCCATGAATGATACAGCATTCTGCAAAAGACCTCCTCCTCCTGTCTCAAGAAATTTTTTCCAAGCTACTTGGTACTCATTTTTCACATTTTGATGCTAAGTCTTTCATGAGCTTACAGGAAGATGCTAATGAAAAGTTTCGGAAAACAACTGAAATGCATATTTCTTTTTTCAGTGGTCCTGATATGGTTTGTTGACTGAATCATTAATAGGCTGTAGCTATCCAGTCATGACAGCAGGAACTAAGCTTGTGCCTAGGCAATGGTAACAATCACATCACAAAATGCCACCCATTGTAATATTAAACACTCATATTAAATTGACACCCTAAGTGTTAAGTTTTAAGACACATTTCTATTAAATGTTAAAATGCAAAGAAACTATCCTTTTATAAATAGGAAATTAGGGAATATCAGTCTCTTACTGTCCATAAAACAATATTGCCAGTAAGTGATCAAAACATAGGTCAAATCTAGGTCTCATAAAATACCATGCTTCAGATCCCACTTCTGGCACTTAACATCCTTTAAATCTCAAAAATCCTTACTGAATGTATTTGTAAAATTATTCCTCAGCCTCGCCCCCATTCTATTCATGCTTTGATCTCTATTTTTCCACTAAAATGTAATACTTTTTCAAATGATATTTTTAGTTCATATTTACTACTTCTAATATTTCTGCTGCCTGGAAAAAAAAATTACACAAGTATAAGAGTCACCCATTTAACTGGAATCAGTACATGAGTTTTCTGTTAGGTTCCTCTTTATGACCTTCATTTCTAGCTACTTTTCAGACGGCTGAAGTTTCCAAATGCGTACCATACGTATCACTATTACATCCCACATGCTTTATATTTTTAAGTCTAAATTTTATGCATTTTACAGTCCTATAATTCTTTGCTAATTTAGGCTATTCTACAAAATTTTTCATCTCTTGTGCTATTTAAGATTTATGGGAGCAACCACTATTGCTGTTTTGGCATATTTATTTTTGCCCTAATCTTGATGAACAAAAATGTATAGATGAATTATCCATAATCTATAACCTCCAAAACAGAATTATAAGGACTGTATCATATTATTTCTATGCATGTCTATATAACCAATTCAAACTATCATAGATCATGATTATGATAATTTTTAATTGCTTGACTTAATTTACTATGCGTTTTTTTCTCAGGTACACGTTTGTAATTTTTTAACCATTGAATGTTCCATTCGACCTGGAGTTGCTCGACAAGTTTGTAGCAACAGTATATTAAATTAAAGAAGGTTATCAAGGATTTTATTCACACTGACAAATATTATGAAGAAAAAATTAAGAAGATATTTATCCAAATTCAGATTTAGTGAGATCTACCTTACATAACAGAGAGAGCTTTTCTACTCTATTAATTTAGTCTTGCTCAAACGACATTTCTGTGTTGACTTACCAGCTACCTTTTGTTATTCAGTGAACCTTAAATTATCTCTCTGGTACTTACCTATTTTTCTGTGGCTTACTTTAATCAATCAGAATGCAGAATTTGGTTATTGGCATATTGTATGGAGCTTTTGTTTTTCCTCTCATAATGAAACACTAAGAATTTAAAAGTTGTGTCTGATACTAACCCTGAGAGCAATATTTCGACAGAAGCCCCAGAGTATTATAATTTATAAATGGTGGCGCCTTTTTAGACACACTGCACATGTTGGACATGCTTGCCTTGACATTCATGTTTTAGCAGATGGGGCTTCCTGTTTAACAGTAAAGTACCAAGTCCCTAAGTTGCATTTTGAGTGGTTCTGCTTCTCTGGATAAAATACAACATGTAGAGAATAAAGAAAAAGAACATATTTCAGTATTCAGCAAGCACACCATGGATTCTTTATGCTGTCAGCTGCATGGGTGTCCTTGACACACTGAGAGCGCCTCTCATTGCCTTCTGAGACTGTGTGCACTTACCAATGGCTATGTATGCAATTAGAAAAACACAGCTTTTCTACCTGAGGCATAGGAGTAGAACTAGAACAATGTGATTTCATATTGTTCTAGTCTAACAGGAAGGAAGGGTCATTTATCTCAATAAAAGGTTATAGTTTTCTGTTTCCTTTTATTTAGTATCTAACCCATCAATGTCTGTAACTTTCTTGTGATCATCTTTTTTGTAGCACATGTGACAAAGTTTTTACTCCAGTCAGCCACATATCTTTACTTCTAATCTTGGATAATGAAGATTACTGTTTAAAAAGCTTTTAAACCTGTAGTTCGGTAACATTACAAGTTATGATCTTTCAGCTTTCAAAATGGCACAGACATGTTAAATAGATGTCATTTTCTCTTATTTGTTTCCCTTACATCACTGCTATAGTTCAGTCTACTCAGTGTTCAGCCTCCACTAATCCATAATTTCTTGTCATCCAATCGGTCATGACTTTCAAACTATACAACTCAGTAAATTTTAGTTCTTGGCTTTCAAATTGATGAAATCATTTTCTTAGAATATTTCTCCTGTTTCTTTGGGGAATTATTTGCAACTTAATTTTCAGATTTCTTTTTTTGCGGCACTGGGGATTGAACTCACGACCTTGCGCTTGACAGGCAGGTGCTTAGACCACAGA
>RJWT010003234.1:0-37281 GCA_004365215.1 Cuniculus paca | reverse complement strand
TTTTTTTTTTTTTTTTCCCGGCACCAGGGATTGAACTCACAACCTTGTGCTTGCCAGGCAGGCGCTTAGGCCACTGAGCTAGATCCCTGGCCCTTCTCCTTTTTTTAGGATAATGTAATTTTCACTGTACGGGTCTTTTACATCCTTTGTTACATTGATTCCTAAACATTTCATATTTTTAGATGCTATTGTGAAGGGTGTGCTTTCCATAATTTCTCTCTGAGTTTGTTGCTTGTGTACAGGAATTCTATTGATTTTTGAGTGTTGACTTTGTATCCTGCTACACTACTGAATTTGGATATTAAATCTATGAGTTTTCTTGTGGAGTTTTTGGGATCTTCTGTGTAGAATATCATGTCATCTACAAATAATGATAATTTATTTTCTTCCTTTCCTATCCTTATTGCCTTTTTCTCTTGTCTAATTGCTTTGGCTAATGTTTCCAGAACTATGTTGAATAGGAGTGGTGATAATGGGATATCCTTGTCTTGTTCCTGATTTTACAGTGAACACTTTACGTTTTCAACCATTTAATATGATGTTAGCTGTTGGTTTGTCATAGATGGCTTTTATAAGATTGAGCTAAAGACCATCTATTCCAATTTTCTGTAGTGTTTTTATCATCAATGGTGTTGGACTTTGTCATATGCTTTTTCTGCATCTATTGAGATGATCGTCTGATTTTTGTCTTTGGTTCTGTTAATACTGTGTATTGCATTTATTGATTTAAGTATGTTGAACCATCTCTGCATCCCTAAGATTAATCCTATTTGGTTATGGTATACAATCTTCTTGATGATTTGCTACATTCTGTTTGCCAGTATCTTCTTAGGATTTTTGCATCAATGTTCATTAGGGAGATTGGCCTGTCGTTTTCTTTTTTGGTTGTGTTCTTCTCTGGTTTTGGAATCAGGGTAATACTTGCCTCTAGGAATGATTTTGGAAGTACTGCTTTCTTTTCAGTTTCTTTAAACAGTTTCATCATTAGTGGCATTAGTTCTTCTGTAAATTTCTTGTAGATTTCCACAGTGAATCTGTCAGGGCCTGGGCTTTGTTGGTAAATTTTTAATTACATTTTCAATTTCATTGGCTGATATTGTTATTTAGAATTTTTATAACTTCTTGATTTAGTTAAAGATAATTATTGTATCTAGGAATCTGTCCATTTCTTCTGTGTTTTCCAAATTATTAGAATATAGTTTCTCATAGTAGGTATTGATGGTATCCTGGATTTCTGTGGGATCTGTTGTGATTTTCCCCTTTTCATTCCTAACTGCTTGAATTTGTGTTTTTTCTTTGCTCTTTTTGATGAGGTTGGCTAATGGTTTATCAACTTTATTTATTCTTTTAAAAAAATTTTTGATTCATTGATAATGTCTGCTCTTATCTTTATCATTTCCTTCCTCATACAAGTTTTGCATTTGATTTGTTCTTCTTTTCCTAAAAGTTTAAGGTTCAACATTAAGTTATTTGAGCTTGTTCTGTTTTCCCAATATGTGAGTTTATCATTATAAATTTCCCTTGTAGGACTGCTTTCCTTGTGTCCCATAAGTTTTGGTGTGTTGTATTGGCATTATCATTTAATTATATATAGTTTAATTTTGTCTTTAATTTCCTCTGTGACCCATTGGTTGCTCAGAAGGGTATTGTTTAATTTCCACATGTTAATGTGGTCTTTGTGATTTCTTTGTTGTTGATGTCCAGTTTCATTGCACTATGGTCAGATAGTATGCATGGGATGATTTCAAGTCCTCTACATTTGCATAAACATGTTTTGTCAGCTAAAATATGGTCCATTTTGGAGAATGTCCCATGTGCAGCTGAAAAGAATGTGTATTCTGATGTTTTGGGGTGGAACACTCTGTAAACCTCTACCAAGTTCATTTGTTCACAGGCTTGGTTTAATTCTAATATTTCTTTGTTGATTTTTTTATCTAGTTGATTTATTTGTGAGAGTGGGGTATTAAGGTCGTCCACTACAATCATGTTAGTGCTTATTTGGTTTTTCATGTCTGTTAATATTTGTTTTATGTCATTGGGAGAACCTGTGTTTGGTGTATAAATATTTACAATTGTTATCTCTTCTACTTGGAGTATTCCCTTAACAAGTATGTAGTGACCTTCTTTGTCTCTTTTGATCAGTTTTGGCTTTAAGTTTGCATTGTCTGCAAATAGAATAGCTACCCCTAGTTTTTTCAGGGTACCTGTGGCAGCAAGAATTGATTTTTATCCTTTGACTTTTAGTCTATAAATTTCTTTTTGGGTTAAATCTGTTTCTTAAATGCAGCATGTTGTTGAATCTGGCTTCTTGATCCATTCTGCCAGGCCATTTCTTTTGATTGGTGAGTCGAGATCATTTACATTGATATGTATTGGCTTTTCTTCTTCATGTTGTTTTCCTGTTGTTTGTTCCCTTTCTTTCTCCTCTGTTTAATTGCTCGCCCTGCCTTGCAGCTTCTTTCTGTTGGTGTTCATATGTTTGTGGTCTTTGTTATCTCTTTCTAATATGTCCTTCAGAGCATTCTGTACAGCTGGTTTGGTGGTTATAAATTTCATCAGTTGTTCTTCATCATGGAAGTATCTTATTTCTCCATCAGCTTTGAAAGATAGTTTTGCTTGGTACATCAATCTGGGTTGAAGATTGTTTTCCTTTAGGGCTTGAAATACCTCACTCCAAGCTCTCCTTGATTTGAGGTTTTGTGTTAACAAGTCTGCTGTGATTCTGATGGACTTTCCTTTGTAGATGACATATTTCTTTTCTCTAGCTGCTTTTAATATTTTGTTCTTGTGCTGAGTTTCTGGAATCTTGATTATTATATATCTTGGCTCCGTGGAGATGTATATGCTTCATTTATTTCTATGTCAAATTCTTTATTCTTGTTTGGGAAATTTTTTTGCTGTACTTCTATGAAGAGATTTTTAATAGCTTTTGCACTATCTCCAGCTTCCTTGCTGATTCCAATCAATCTTCTGTTCTTCTTTGCTTCATTCTACAGCTGGTAGATTGATTTTTCATGGTCTCTTGCTATTTTAAAGATATCTTTCTTTTCCTGGTCTCTAAGTCATGTACCTGACTTCTAGATCTGTTATTCTATCTTTTGCCTTCATTCAGTCTGCTGCATATGCTTTCAGTGCAGTTTTTAATCTCCTACATTTCTGGATCTGTTTCATTAATTCCATTTCTTGTCCATGTTTGGCATTCATGATTTCCATTGTTTTGCTGAGCTCCTTTATTTCTTTAACTGTGTCTGCTTTAATGTCTTTCATTTTTATATTTATTTCTTTTTGCACCTTAGAGATTGACTTCTACTGCTATCATTTCAGGGTTCCATTTGTTGGTTTCTGATTTCTTCTCTCTGTTCTCTGGACTTGTCCAGGGTGGTCTGGGCATTAAGGATTACATTTTACTTCTTCATCTTGTCATTTTCTATTTTCTATTTTATTTTGTTTTCTGTGTTGATGCTTGTAGATTTCTTATGTTGGATAGCCTTATCACTAATGCAAAGACTTTCCTAGGAGGTATCTGTTCCTCTGCATGTCTTCTAGATACAGGTGGCTCTTGGTCTTTATGTCTATCCCAAGAGCCTATTTTCCCAATATATTAAGACTGAGGAGTTTCTGTTTGACTTTGGTCCCATTCCTTAGGTACTGGACTATGGTAATGGTTGTGACCCCTTACAATCACAGCATTGTCATACAAGGGGGGAAAAACTGGTTATATGATATATGACATCCTGTTTAAAGTAATTCAGTTGGCAATAACAATAGACTCAAGTACAGCCTGGCTACTGACAATCTGTGGTGACTATTAGCCTGGTATCTATAACCAAAGAAGGAAGATCTACAGATGTATAATATAATCCAACTTATACCAGGAACTTGTATGCAATGATTTTCCACTTAGTAAAGTGATTTTACCTTGTGTAGGGTGGGGATAGTCAAGAGGATATGGGGTAGGATCTAGAGATAAATGAGGTTACGTACAGTAGGAACAAGGTTGGAGGGCACAGGATGATCATCCAGTTTTTGGGTAATTGTAGGACACAGGAGGAAAGGGTTGAAGGAGAAGGCCTAGGAGTTTTGAAGAAAATCTGACAGAAAAGAGACAATGTTTGCTTACATAAAAGTATCATAAAGTCAAGCGAGATAGTTGATAAAAGAGAAAAAGAGGACAAGTAGATTAAAGCAAAGAGAAAGGTTAGAGATCTAAATTGATTGAGAGAGAAAGAAGGAAAAAAAGGAAAAGAAAAAAAGAAAAACCAATAAAAATATCCTCACATACCAAAGAAACAACAGCATACAGAAAGAAAAACAAAACAGGATAAAACAGAACAGAGGAAAAACAAGGGAAAACAAACAACAAAAACAAAATGAAAAACAAAACACTAATCTAGCTGAATACTAAGAGGGAAACCAGTCAGACAGAAAAATAAAAGTGGTGGAATTCCTCTAGGGGCTACAGTTCTGTGGTAGGTTCAAGTCAGATCCCAGAAATGTGTACTCTGGCCAAGATTGCAGGTGAATTTTTGCTGGGTTTGGGTCTTCCTTGTCTCTGGATTTGGGGGATGGTATCAGTTTTCTGTGACTGGAGTTCTCCCTAGTTGTTTAGAAAAGAAAAAGAAAAAAAGGAAATACAAGAAAAGTCCCCAAGCAAACACTGGTTCTCCAACTTACGATCTGTTGGTTCATATTGTTACTGTTGTATGAGATATTTCCATGCCTCCAGTTCCACCTGTCCATCATGTGTGCCTTAACCAGGGTCATACTGTGTTGCTGGTATTCCTGCAGGTCTCCAGGCCCTGAATCCCGCCAGCAGAGGGAGGGCGGGAAGGGCGGATCTCAGAATTCTCTCACTAACCATGCTGTCCCAGGACAAATCCAAAATGAAATTGAATCTTTATCCCTATTGCACTTTCATTTCTACAGTCTGATAATCTTTGGGAATAGTCATTCTTCATTCATTTGGTTTGAATACCAGCCATTTACCAAATATGTATATACTAAATGCTGAGGAACCAGTAACCAGTAAGGCACAATTTCTTCCTTCAGGCATCTCACTTTATTTAATAACCATACCTATTATAATTGAGATTTAACAGAACACAGATCTTCATGAAATGGAGGACTGTCAAAAACTTCAGTTAAGTTATGGGGCCTGGGATATAGCTCAGTGGCACAGCGCCTGCCTGGCAAGCACAAGGTCCTGAGTTCCATTCCCAGTACTCCCCCCAAATTAGTTAAGTAAGAGCTTTAACTTCTATTTTCCAGGGAGGCAATTTTTTATTAGTAGTAGATTATATCTAACCACAGTTAGTTTTTTTTTATTTTAAAATGAAAAAAAAGAGTAAGTTAGATTATTTTTAATATTCTATTTCAATTTATTTGCTTTTTGGTTATAGTTCTTTTACATATATTTTAGTGCTTGCTCTGGGGTTTCCAGAATACATTGCCAAATCTTTCAGTCTTACTTAGAAGTGTTATTTTATCACTTCAAGAAAAATGTACAGTTCTGCCTTTCAGTGTTATGGGTTCCTTTATTGTCCCCCATTTGTGTTTTCTTTTGTTTATTACATTCTTCAAAAAAATCTTATCATATATGTATATTAAAATCCCTACCAGATAAGGTTTTAATCTTTGCTTTAGTAATTGTACCTATTTTTAAAAACTGAAGAGCAAACACTAGTCTATTATATTCTCAGATATTTGCCATATCCACTGGTGGTCTTTCATTGCTGAAGATCTTGTTTCCCATGGATACATTTTCCTTTAGCATTAAGAACTCTCTTTTGCATTTCTTTTAAAGCAGTGCTGCTAGCCATGCTTTAGATTTCCTTGATCTGAGAATGGCATTGTTTCCCTGTCTTATTCCTAAAGGATATTTTTGCTGGATATAAAATTTCTTTCAGAACTTTAGAGGTATTGTTCCATTTTCTTCTATTCTTTGCGGTTTCTGATGAGAAATCTGTGTTCATTCTAGTGTGTGTGTGTGTGTGTGTGTGTGTGCGTGTGTGTGTGTATTTTATCTCTAGTTACTCAAGATATTTTTTTCCTTTGGTTTTATATACGTTGTTACTGAAATGTCTTGGCTCAGTTTCTTTGAATTTATCCTGTTTAGGGCTCTCTGAATTTTTTGATTTTGTAAATTTATATTGTTTTTACTAAATTTGGGTGCTTTGGGCCATTATTTCATCGGGTTTTTTTTTACACCATTCTCTTTCTTCATTCCATCTGGGATTCCAGTGCTAATTTTTTTGCTGTCCTAGAGATCTCTGAGACTTTCTCATTTTTTTCTCTTCTCACCCTTGTTCTTCAGAGTGGATAATTTCTGTTGAATTTTTCAGCTCTAAAATTTCCATTTTTTATGGTTTGTGTTGAAAACTTCTTTATTTCTATTTGCTTCAAGTGCATATATATTGACCTCATGAAATACAGTTTTAATAGCCACTTCAGGGCATGTGTCACTGCCACCACAGAACAGCTGTCACACTCTGTGCACACATACGCATACCCAACTCTGAAGGAAAAGCCAAAAAAGGATGGGGGGTCAAAACGAGAGGAAAATAAAGGAAAAACAACAGTGCTTTCTCCACAGTCTTGAAGCAATAGGGTTAGTTCTCAGGGTGAGTTTCTATGGCATTTTGACTCTCTCCTTGTCATCATTCTGCACCCCTGCTTAGGAATAACTGTCAAGTTAGAATTGCAAGGGATAAAAGAAAACACCAGAACAAACTGGGGTACTCACTACCATATAGGTCATATCCACAAGTGTGACTCTTCTTCCCAATTTTTGTATACTTATTTTCTTTTCAGAGTACACTGGGATTTGTTTTTGGTAATATTTGTAGGGTGTTTTATTATTGTAAGGAACCTGAGAATTAGGCTGCAGTGAGCTTTTCCCATTATTGGTGACACCACACAGTTTATAAATTTAAAATAACGTCTTCTAGTTCATTTGCCAGGACCTGGTTTTCTGAGAAACTTAATACAAGATTTCTGACAAAAGTGATACCTTTATATGTTTACATCTGTGAGCACAGGTCAATTAGATATCTTATAATGAATAATTCCTACTCCCCAGGAGTTGTCAGCATTAACTTGATTCTGGCCATGTCACTATGAAGCAGAGAACACGCCCAAATACTCCAAGGGCAGCAGTGGTGTTCTCTCTGTGTTCCTTAGGGCTTTCCTTTCATACCTTATCAAATCAGTTTAAAAGAGGAAATGCTGTGAAATTGTCCTTCTTTTCCATATGCCCTCCCCAGCACATGTGAATTAATAGATATAAATATAGATGTAGATATAGCTACATAGCTCTTAAATTCTATGAGCTTCTACCCAGCACAGATGACAAGTGGAATCTAACTACATCTATTTAGGAAGCTAAAATGAAATAAAATAATAAGTACTTATTCTTTTAATTATTATTATTAAAGTATAATCTTCAGTCCAAATAATTTAATGATTTAATTTTATGCTAACTATAAGTACATATAGCGCTACATTTTATTTCCTTAATTTAAAACCATCAGATTATTTAAAGACTAAATTACCAGCCTGAATTTCTCTTTTGGCTATTAATAATGCTCTACCGCAAATGATTTTCCATCTCATCCAAATAAATAATACATCTGTAAGTTAACAGGTTTTTAAAATAGTAAAATAATATGGCAATGGTCTTTTCTATGTCCTTCCCACCTGCAGAAACCTCTAACAGAAATAAGATCTTCTGCCAGCACTTTTATATATAGCAGCTGTATTATTGGCCCTTCTCATTTAAATAAAGATGTATGTAGTTGTTTTTAACAAAGTTATATTAGTTGTGTTTATAAATATTTAAAAATCAGTATTTGTTTTGTTTAAGGTGATGAACTCCAGATTTGAAATTGCCTCATGACTTGACTATGCAGCCAAAGGCAACCTCAAAATGTCATTTTTCTTATTTGTTTAGGGCTTTTTTGTTTGTTTTTGAAGAAATGACTGTGCCATCTGGTCAGTTCTGAAGGAGTGCAGCCACCCTGGATAAACTTAACTAACCACCACACTTAGCGTATAATCAGCCCAGTATCTTATTACCCACTAATGTGTGCTAGCATCTAACAAAGAAATCAACTGCAAATAACTGCTTCACCCTTTTACAACTTCTTTACCTGATTATAACTTTCAAATATCAGCTAGACTAAAATACAGAAGTTAAAGATTATTTGTATCACACCAAAAAAGCAGGTAATATAATACACTGTGTCAGACAGTGCCACCCAAGATGCAATGTCTCTAGTTCATTTTCTGCATTTTAAACTTTTATAATACAACAGATAGGGCCTAAGGTCCACTTAAGAAACAATATGGAATAGAGTCCAAAGAGAGCCCTAGATTTGGAGTGTTTTCATCCCCATTCTGTTGTTCACAGCTAGTTAACTTTGGACATGTTAATTTAATCTCACTAAGCCTCAGATTCCTTATTTGTAATATAGGGATAGTACTGCTAGCAACCTTCTAGGGAGGAAATTCTTAGCTAAGTGTGGGACATAAGGCTAAGTGAATGACAATATTATTGTTAATTGCTTTTGTCACCACCTTTAAATGTATTTTAAAATAGTGGTTGTAACTGGTCAAAGGAAAATATTCACATCATTGAAGTATAATTAAAACTTGTATAGTTTGAAAAATTTTAGTTACTGTAATCAACTGTTTTACCCTTCTGTGGATAGGTCTGCAAAAAATGTGCCAAGGATATTTGAGTAAACCAACAGTTGAAAAATCATAAACTAGCTTCTTACACCTCATAAATCATATCTTGATTTCATTTAGTTATTTTTGACTTGAAGAAGAGGGTTGAGTTACATGTCTTTTTAGAATTAAAGATTTTGTTAATGTCCCTGGAAAGGCTTAGAATTAACCTGTGACTTTCATGTCACAATGATCACAACTTGAACATTCATCTGAAAATTTAGCTGCTGGGAACATTCTTGCT
The DNA here is from genome assembly GCA_004365215.1 of Cuniculus paca. Classification (NCBI taxonomy): domain Eukaryota; kingdom Metazoa; phylum Chordata; class Mammalia; order Rodentia; family Cuniculidae; genus Cuniculus; species Cuniculus paca. The sequence goes on along the minus strand of RJWT010003234.1, from coordinate 28,310 downwards.
GTCCAATAATGTGAAACAAAATTCTTACTTTGACAGGCATCAGCAAGTAAGTCAGTCTCTTAAATAAGAGGCACTGTAGTGCATCACTCAGGGAGAAAGGTGATGAGAAGGTTAAATAAAAAATGACCCAAGTATTTGGGGAAATGATGTTAAAGAAAGGAAGTCAGAAAACTTGATTTTTAGTCTTGATTCTGTTGCCTAAGCTCTTTGATACAGGTAACTCCATTTCTTGGTGCTTTAATTTCTTTATCTCTCGAATGGATAAAATAATATTTGGTCTGTGTAGTTCAATAGATTAATCTGAGCTCCAGATGAGATATTTATGAAATTCTTTGGAAATACACAGCATTATTCAACTGTAAGTTCAAATTTCTGTTCTTACTAGCACTAAAATGGAGAGCTTAATAAACCCTCACTTTTGGACATGATTTGTTTCATGAGTGTTGTGATACCTGTTTTTTTAATCAGCATTTACTTAAAATGAAGAATGGGGAAATCATTTAAAGACACTAAATTGGTTTTAACATTACAGAACTCATACTTTGTGTAGGACAGGGAAGAAGGTTACAGTTAGGATTAAGTTCATCTTTGGATATGTCAATATATTTTTTTACAATTACTATTTTAACTTGCACTGAGTTTAAATCAAATGTTACCATGTAAAATATTTGAATCCCACAGTAGAACTTAACATGAAAACAACCAAGTGAAAAGATCAAGAAAATTGTAAAACAGGACAGAAAATAAATCAAAAGGAATTGATTGTATCAATATTTCATTCATTAACCACTGATTAGCACTATTAAGTAGAAAAAACATGTTTTCTTCCAAAAAGATGTAGACTTGGTTCTAAAAGTAAGACCAGTGAATAGTGACAGCCAAACATCCCAGTAACACTTTAATCCTTTTCTTTTCCTATTCCTGCAGTCTGCAGATCTGGGATTTCAAGACAGGAAATCTCCTCTTGCCCTTTCCATCATATCTTATGAGGTGCAGAGTAGACGCAGAATTTCAGAGCATAGGAAAAAAGTGCTTATAGAGGCTACGTAGAGTGGTCCACAAGGAGTTGTTGCCACTTACCTTTGCATTCAGAGCAGTTGAGTTGTTTTCTTCATTGATTTTCCTTTCCTGACATTGAATTAATGTAGTATTTCATAGATCTATGTTCATTCACAATTTAATTTTCAGATATTACAGAGGCTTCATCAAGTACATTTGCTTCAGTGGCCACTTTTTTTAAAAAGAAAAAGAAAATAGCCATTTAAACTATGAGTCATAAAAGAAGTAAAAAAAAATAAGAATTATCAAAATATGCTATATACATGTACCAATCCCCAAAATTAATGTAGCTATTGTAGTACAAGATACACGAAAGATAAAAATACACTAAATGATAAAAATGAAAATAAATAAATTGCAAACATACACTAATGATAAAAAGTAAAAATAAATAAAATTTAAAATGAAAATTAAAAACTTATAACCTTGCCTTTTACATATCCAGTGCCCAGGAGGTGATTGTCTTGATGGTGACCTTTCGTGGCAGGAATTGTACTTTGAGCCATGGATATAGTCAAAACCAACCACAGTTGTGATTCTGAATGAGTTCCCTTGAAAGTTTCAGTAGCACTAATTTCATAGATAGAGGCAAGTAAATTTAATGTGATAGGTTCTCCAAAATGTTTTCCTTCAAATTTTCTACAAGTTCTATTAAGTAACACCGTTGGGTTTTGGCTGAACATAGAAGAATTAAACTTAAAATACATCGCCAGCTACACTGATGAATTTGCTTATTAACACTAAGTAGTCTTTTGGTGGAATTTGGGGGTCTTCTATGTAGAGTATCATGTCATCTGCAGATAATGATAATTTAACTCTTCTTTTCCTATCCTAATTCCTTTTATTTTTTTTCTCTTGTCTGATTGCTCTAGCTAACGTTCCCAGAACTATATTGAATAGGAGTGGTGATAGTGGACATCCTTGTCTTGTTCCTGATTAAAGAGTGAAAGCTTTCAGTTTTTGTCCATTTAGTATAATGTTGGCTGTTTGTTTGTCATAGATGGCTTTTGTCAGATTGTGGTAGAGACCATGTATTCTGATTTTCTCTAGGGTTTTTTATCAAGAATGAATGTTGAACTTTTTCTGCATCTATTGAGATAATCATGTGATTTTTGTCTTTGGTCCTGTTGATATGGTGTAGTACATTTATTGATTTTCATATGTTGAACCATCTCTGCATACATTGTATTGTCTCTCTAGTGTAAACAACTGAAATAAGATCCGAAATGTACAGTAGATACTGAGAGTGAAAAGGGGAGAAACTGCTCAAAAGGAAAGAGCTGGGATAGGGAAAAGGAGAAAAGAAAGAAGAGAAAAGTATGTGTGTGTGTATGTATATATATATATATATATCTCATATGTAATATATAGGATAGATAATTGTACTACTAATCTCTATTAGCTCAGCAGAAAGAATGGTTTGTACTTTCATTGTTTGATCCTTTTCATGCCTATATCTTGTAATCTGAGCAACTACTTTGAAGATAACAATATGCAATGTATTAACTGTTGATTTTTCATTTTGTTTGGTTTGGTTTGGTTCAGGGTGGGGTTTTTTGTTTTTGTTTTTCTTTGTCTTTTTGAGATAGAGTTTCACTATGCAATTCAGGCCAGGCTGGCCTGGAACTTGCAGCAATCCTCCTGCCTCAGTCTCCTGAGTGCTGGGATTACAGGCATGAGCCACCATGCCCGCCCTGTATTAACCATAGTTGATCTCCTGTTACTTTGTTTTGAAATTCTGCATCATCATTTTTATGCTTTTTTCATTTTAAAATTAAAAAAAAACAACAACACATCTCCAAACAGAAGAAAAAGTAGGAGGGGAGCAAAAACTCATAAGTGTTCCCCTACTACCCTGATTCCTGTTTATGTATTTTCTCCCACCCTACTCTGGCTAACTGTGACTTCTGCTTGATCTTCCTTTAAAAAGAAAGAAAGGTCTGTGAAACTGAAATCCTGATCTACTTCCCATGTTTACTGGTAAAGTGTTGTAAAACCTCATTTCATTCAGGCTATTTGTGCAAAGGTTTATATACCCAAACTGCTTTTAGCTTCTAGTTAGGAAATGGAAAGCAGGCTTTGGCTTGCAGATTATTGATTCCTTGATTCAGCAGGCCTCTAAGGGATACGAAAGGAGGTGAGAATATGATTTTGAGCTGGGAGAGGTGGCACACACCTGAAATTCCTGCACTTTGGGAGGCTAAGTCAGCAGGATTGTAAGTTCCAGCTCAGTTTGTGCAACCTAGTAACTTAGCGAGACCCCGCTCCAAAATAAAAAAATAACAAAAGGTTGGGAATGTAGCTCACTGTGACGACCCTGAGTTCATTCCCCAGTATTGCACACACCAAGGAAAAAAAGAAGAGACAAAAACAGAGAGAAAAGTAGGCGTGGGGCAGGGGAGAAGAAAAGAAAAGAAAAAAAGATAATTTTGATAATTATTAGAACCAAAGTAGAAGGAAATTGTCAGGTCTGTGGCTGGAAGTACTAATAGGGAAGTAAAATATGTTGAATTTTGTTTGAGGTCTCCATAATTATTATGAAAAGGCTGACCAGTGTTTTAAGACTAAAACCAGGTATAATTTCTACTGGTGACCAAAACTTTTTCAATTTTTTTTTAACCACTTTAGTTACATTTCTCTGATGTTAGATGGGAGACTTTAGAACAGTTTTTAAAACAGGAAGAGAAGACAGTTCACAAAGTAACTATACATATTCACTTTGTTTATAGTTTGGCTAAAACACCGATTAATTCTTAGCATGACAAATCCTATTCAAACCAGTTTACATACATCATTTTACGTAATATTACACAATTTTTATTTTGGAAACACATTTACCTAAAGGGTTCAGGACTTATACCAAGATCTGACTACCTCCAGAGTTCTTTTCATCACTCCACACTTTGACCCATGTTATAAACTCTATTATAGAACAAAATGTGTGGAAGCCTCATGACAAAAGTGTGTTCAGTGAAGTCCTGGGTTGGTAACTATTTCTCAAACCTCTTATAGGATGCTATATCACCTTCCAGTTCCACCCTCAAGCATTCACCAAAAGTCACTCAAATGCCCTTTCGTGAGTATGACAGCCCAATTTACCTCAGACCAACAGCACACGTAGTCATCACCTTGGTTCTGTGCCAGTGTGAGATGGGCCTGGCTTCATTAGTTATGGTGGACTACAGTATACCTGTAACTTGTATAACCATTTACTAAACATTTCATGAAACAATAAGTAAAAGTACAGCATCCATTATTTCATTTCTAAAAACACAGTAGATCTAATGAATGAAACTGATGAATGGAGAAGGAAGTAAATTTTGAGGTTATTTCCAGTGGTGCATCACACAAACATTTGTTTCACTCCATTTCTGAGGAATTCATGATGTTTTTATCATATGCTACTATCAGAAGGAAAATTCCAGTCAATTCAGTATGACATTAGAACAAAAACATCACTGAAATTTGAATCTACACTTATAACTGTTTAGGAAAACATTAATTTTTTTTTTTTTTTTTTTTTGGTACCAGGGATCGAACTCACGACCTCGCACTTGTCAGGCAGGCGCTTATGCTGCTGAACTAAATCCCCGGTCCAAACATTGATTTTAATCATATGTCATCTATAGTGCTAACATTAGCATTGGTATGATTGGGAATTTAAGCAGGTGTTCTTTCAAAAGTTGATAATATTGGACAAGAGGTTGCTAAGGACTGCAAGTACCAACAAGATCAGATTAATACAGCAAGAGACTAATGCCCAGATTAGATAGACTACTTGCTTCCTGAGGAAATGTGGTTAAATCTGGAGACAATGGCTTGCACCTGTGGTCTAGCTACAGCAGAAGCTGAGGTGGGGGAATCCCTTAAGCCCAGGAATTTGAGAGCAGCCTGGGCAACATAGCAAGACCTAATATCTCTCTCTCTCTCTCTCTCTCTCTCTCTCTCTCTCTCTCTCTCTCTCTGTCTGTCTCACACGCACGCACGCACGCACGCACGCACACACACAAAAAAAAGATGGGTGGAACACTCCTTTAATCCCAGAATACTCTGGGAAATTGAGGCAAGAGGATTGCAAGTTTGAGCCCAGCCTAGGTAATTTAATGACTTGGTGAGACTCTGTCTCAAAATTTACAAATTTTTGAAAGGCCTTGGGATGTATCTCAGTTCAAAGGCTTTGGGTTCAATAACCAGTACCAAAAATCAAAAACAATGAAAAATTATGTACTCTAAAGCCGTTCATCAAAGGCTTATTTTTCAGGACTCATTCTCTAAATTTGAAATAGACTTTTTTAAAGTAGCACAAGTTTATGAAAACTTTCCTCCATTCCAAAGTTTGGTTTCTTTTCCATTTTATTTCAAGGAGAAAAAGGGAAAAAAGAAAGTTTAGTTTCTTAGTTTAGTGTTTCATATTTAGGTTAGTACTCTTGTCCACAGAAATATAAAAGAGAAAGGTATCTTAAGGAAATTAATTTAAGGGAAAACAACATTGTTGAAACCTTTGTGTGGAACTGAAGGGAAAATGACCACTGGATGTTCTTTTCTTTTTACCATTCCCTAACCATTTTCTCTGCCAAGCACTCCTAAGTCAAGAGAAAGCAGAAGAAAACACGTATTATATAGTCTAGTATAAGCCTATGATTTGATGCAAATAACCATTAGAAAAAGGAGCTGGAGGGCCAGGGATTTAGCTCTGTGGCCTAAGTGCCTGCCTGGCAAGTGCAAGGTCATGAATTCGATCCTCAGGGCTGCAAAAAAAAAAAAAAAAGAAAAGAAAAGAAAAGGAAAGAAAAAAAGAAAAAGGAGCTGGGGATATAGCTCAGTAGCACTGCGCCTGACTGGCAAGCACAAGGTCATGAGTTTTGATTCCCAGTACTAGGGCGGGGGGGGAGGCAAAGCAGCGTAAGAAGGAAAATGATGTCAGTTGGGAGTCTCAGTCTAGGTACTTAATTTTGAAATAAACAGATTTTTATGGCACTTGTTTTTTCAAAGTTTAAAATTCTTTATTCGTAATATAAAAAGCATTAAAAGTTTTGTCTTGGTAACATGTAGCACATTTAGAAGTATTCAATGGGAAAGTAATTGGACTTCATTGTGTATTTAGTGTTGCATCAGTCTTAAAATGAGAACACTATCACTATAATCTGTGGGAAAAAATATTTTACTACCTTAGTGAAAAACTCAACTTTGTTATGAAATATATAATTTTTCATTTGAGTTAACTGCACTGAATTATGTTTCTTTCCAAATGGCAAGGAAAAAATGTACTTTATTCCATGATTGTCTGTTTCACATAGAAAATACACAAAAATAAAGTTAGCACTCTAAAAGACCACTTATATCGTAGTCAGTGAAAACTCTTCCAAGAAGTTAAGTGAAAGTAAGGTTTTTCTGAAGAAGAGCAAAGTTAATCATAACAAAGAATAGAGTCTGAATCAAATTTTTTGAAAACCAATATTAATCTAGGAACTCAGTTAAGGCTTTCGTAAATTTTTTCTTTAGATATTCTTTGTGACATGCTGTGGTGAAACAGTATTTTCTTTTGGAGGCCAGGTCAGCCAAAAGGAAAACAAATATTACAACTTTGTCCATAACAGTATCTTTTTGAAGTGAGTTATGACTCATTTTGTAAAAAGCTTTATAGCTATGAACTGTTTGTCATTTATTCTGACCCATTTCCACACCTCATAAGATACAACTTTCTCCTATTTCATAGGGACAACAGTGTAAACGTACTCATTAACATCAGCAAGTTATTCTATTAGAGAGCTTCCCATACTTTGATAAATAAGTGTTTACTAGGTATGGAGAAGTCAGAATGATCTTGCATGATGAAACAATTCTGTCACTCTATTTATAAGCCCTTTTAAACAGAATTTGCTGCTTTCCTAGGTATATGAATCCTGATGAATGTGAATATGATTCATTTTCTAGTCCTGTTGGTGTAATTAAGGAAAGTTAAAATGAATATAATACAGGAAATCTAGAAATCATGTTCCTCAGTATGTAACTCTTAAGAGACTAAATCGTACGTTTGGAACTTGAGCCATTTCTCTGGGATTCTGACTTACCTTACTGCTCTTGTTCCTTAAGCCAATCACCGTGACTACAGGCATATTTGAGATAGAGATTTTAGCCAAAACTGGAAGAGGAGATACCAATTCTATCATACATTCAGTAGTCATCGATCATAAACCTGTATGTTTTTGAATGTTTAAATTTTTGGTTATTTTGTTTTATCAATCCTCTAAAGTTAGATATATATTTAAAACCATTTGTTCTAATATTTTGTTGGAGAATAGTCATCAAAATTTTTATTTCTTCAGAGAGATTTTGTAGACTTTTTACAGTCGCTTTAATTCTTAATTCCGATTCTGCTAACTACTATTGTCAGTTGGTGCATTTATCTCCTACTAACTCATCTATTCCTGTAATTGCCCCAGGACAGAATTTGAGCCAGAGTGCTAGAAGGCCAGGCCCTATAAATTCTACCATAAGAAAGGCACAGAGTCCCCTCTGACACATGATCAGAATTTGTTGTTCACACAGTTTTTACCTTGATGAAGGAAAGATATTAAATACCTGTTGAAACACTATTTCCTTTCCCCATTTTCTTAATTTTTGTAAATGCTTGGTAGAGTTCTATTTTGTTTTCATTCCTGATTAACTTTCAGATCCATGTATCTTCTTATGTTTAGGACCATTCCAAAGGTGGTCATCCTCCACTACTTAAAAATAAGGTGGATATGTATGTATATGTGTATGTATGATGTATGTATGTATGTATGTATGTATAAAGATAGATTCTTAGGCTTGCATTTACTAAACCTAGTGTCCTGTTTCTCTGTTTTATTCCCTAAACAAAACCCTCTGAAAATCTTCTATATTAGTACATGAGATTCACTCTGTTCTATCAGCAACATAGTATTCTACATACTAGTCATAGTTTAGTCACATTTATTTTGCCATTTCTCTATAGGTGGATATTTAGTTTTATATTTCCCAGATTTTTAATGTTTAAATGATAGTACAATCCATTTCTCTGGACATTTATCTATGTATTCTTATTTATTTATTTATTTATTTATTTATTTATTTTTGAGACAGGATCTCACTATGCAGTTGGGGCTAACCTTGAGCTCACTTTGTAGCCCAGGCTGGTCTCAAACTTGCAATGATCCTCCTGCCTCAGCCTCCTGAGTGCTGGAATTACAGGAGTGCGCCACCACACCCAGCTCTATGTATTCTTTGGTAGTTCTTTAAGGCAGAGAGTTTTGCAGATGACTTTTCTTATTTGAAGGCCATGGACATGTAGAATTTTGGCAGTCACCTCAACTCTGAAAAAATACTGTACTGCATGCATACACTCTTTTATCCATGATGCACGAGAGGATCCACTTCTCTTCTTCACCTCCCCATAAGATATACAATCTTTTTTATCTAATTGAATGAATGAAACTTGTCTTTCTTATTTTAATTTTTATATTCTGAAGAGTGAAACTGAACAGATTTTTCCTGTTTTTCATAAAGCAGTACTCTCCATAAAGATTAAACAGCTAAAAGTTAAAATGAAACTTTATTAAAGTACTTCAAAATCTATAAAATACTAGGCCTGGGTATGGCAGCACTTGCCTGTAATCGCATCACTCCAGGAGGCTGAGGTAGAGGACTGCAAGTTTGAGGCCAGCCTTGGCTATGTTGCATGTTCAAAGCCAGTTTGAACCTGTCTCAAAAAAGAAATGATAATATCTATAATTACCTAGAGATAAATTGAGGAAATAAAATTAATATATTTTTATCATATTGATTTTAAAAAGTGCCCATGCAAAAAGCATCAGAATATATTTGAAAAACAACCAACATACAAAAAGGAAACATTTACTTCCATAAATCAGTGAAGAACCCAGTAGAAAAATGTTAAGCAGTTTTGCAATGAGTGTTTGTGTGTATACGTGTATATTTATCTGGTTTTTTATATTAGAATAAATTCCTACAAGTTAATTTGTTGGATCAAATGATAATTCAGAATCTGTTATGTATTATAAAATTATGCTCCATAAAGGCCTACTATCTCATAAGAGTAGACATCTAATCATAAACTCCCAGTTCAGGCATTATCATTTTTTGGTCTTAGGCTGTCTAACAGATGAAACTATCTTAATGTATTTGTTGGGCTAGGGATATAGCTCAGAGGCACAGCACCTGCCTGGCAAGCACAAGGTCCTGAGTTGGATTCCTAGTACCAAAAAACAAAAAAAATTTGTTTATTTTTGCTAAGATTTAATAATGTTTATATGTCATTTGTTTTTCTTCATCTATTGTTCATTAATATTTTTATTAATTTCTTATTGTAATGTCCCCTGGTTTTACTATGGATATCCACATTGTGTAAACTCTTTATATTGGTATCTTTTCTGTCAGTGTCACATATGTTGCAATTTTGGTTTTTTTGTTATATGACTTTTATTCATGATATACTTTGACAAAGATTTTATATGGTCATATATAATATGTTAATCTTATGTTTTCTGTTTTTGGAGTCTTACTGTTGTTGATATTTCATACGATCACATACTTATCTATAATACTCTGCTATTTAGAATCCTTATCTCTAGAAAAGCATAGTAAATGGATTGTATTTTTAAATGCCACAGGCGTAACAGTTTTTTCATATGCCATACAAGTGGAATATGCAATTCCTATTACTTGTTTTACTTATCCTATTTTACTTGTCAGTTTTATACTTTATGTTAATATTTCTATATCAATATAATTATCGAGCTAGGTATGATGGCTCATACCTGTAATCCCAGCACTCAAAAAGTTGAAGCAAAAGAATCATGCAAGTTCAAGGTCAGCCTGAGCTACATAGTGAATTTAAGGCCAGTACAATACACTGTGAGACTCGCTCCCAAAAACACACACACACATATAACATTCATGTGTTCGTTATTTTAATCCATTTCTGTTCATTAATTATTGTTATTTTCTGCTACATAATTTTTTCTTTCCAAAGTAAAAAACTAAGTCTTCTCATGTAGATCTAAAAAGTACCATTTATTTGATAAAAACCATTTTTGATATTTAGATAGGTGAGACCCTAGAAATACTCAGGTCTTAGTTATTTACGTAGCTCCCATGCTGAATATAGTGTGTACCAGCAACAGATTGCTGTAATCCTGTCTCCAGACCTAACCATTGTATTTAAAATAGACACTAGGATAGCAGGTCTACTATGCATATTTTCATTGCTTTAAATTCACCAATCATATAAAAAATGAAGAATGCACTAGCTTAGCGTTTGATCTTTACCACATAGATCTAACGTCACGATCAATTGCTTTTAGTATTTTCTTTGAAATCATATAAAGGTTCATATGTGCCAGATTTCATAAGGATCACATGATAAGGTCAAGAAATACAAATTCCAAGGCAGAATTTATATGCCCAGTTCACATATGACAGTAATACTATATAACCATATGTTGAATATAATACACTGTATGTAAATGCTAGTCTTGAAAGCAATCCAATCAATAAAACCTAAAATAAATAACCCTTTAATAACACATTTCAAATAGACTGAAAATGGAGTAGATGGGCTCTATGGCAAGAATATCCCTATAAAATTGACATTCAGAGACCATTAAAACACAGAAAGTAAAACAATCATGAAACAAAAAAAAAACCTGAATATTTTGAAATTTTTAAAAAGTCTACAGTACTGTATGCCAAGACACAGCAGTCATTTTTATTTAAAGAGCTATTTCAATAAAAAACTGTATTTCCAAGCATTAAAAAGCAAATTCATTTTGCTAATACCAATAACCAAAATATAGTTTCTTTAAAATATACAATATTAACCCAAAAAAGTAAAAAATGCATAACATTAAATAGAAAAGTGTCAAAATAGAAAAAACTCATGTTTCAGTCAAGGTTGGAACTAGATTGAGTTTTATCATTAAAGAAGGTTATGGGAAAGCTACTGAAGGTAACTTCAAAAGCCTAGTAGTAAAAAGTGATTGTAATGTTGGTGAAACTCTGAAACAGATCAAATAACCCCTAAGTAGCCCTAATGCACTGCATCTTCAAACATGTGTGTGCCTTTTTCAAGCTGACAGCATTGCCAGTTTTTCTTTGTTTCCAGTGTCATTTTTAAAAATCTATTAAACTGTTAATAGTCAGTAGCTCAGAGTGTAGAAACTTTACCTTTGTTCAAAGATGATATGAGTTGAGATTTAAAATGTCTTTTTCTCTTTAGTGTAGTACTGGAAAACAAGGGTTTGTGACCCCATCTTATACAGAGAGTTTATCTTTTTCCATACAAGTACTCATATACAATATGTGCACAAATAATGAAACAGTGAAGGTTCTGTGCAGTTATTTAGCTATGTTTTTTGTTTATCATAAATAAATGTATCTGATGCTGGCAAAAAGGAGGCGGGAAGGAAAAGAGAAAAAGAAAAATTGAAATGTGTTATGTACATGCACCAATTCTCCACAATGAATGAAATTATTATGTATGAACATCATGCTGCAAAAAATTCATACACTAAAATGAGATGTTAGTAAGGTAACTGATGTTTTTAATTTTAATTTTGTCACCTCAGATCCTGGGAAGACGCTGCCTGAAGGGCTTGATTACAGCACTGTGTGGCTACAGACAGTGCCTGGAGAAACAGACAGTAAGAGTGGTATACCACCATCCCTTGTAACACTACAAATTAAAGACTTCCTTAATGGACCAGGTAATTATAGTAATTACATATAAGATCTGTTGGATATTTTGACATTTTTTGCCAAAAATGAGTAGTTCACTTGCTTTCCTAAAATGTGCTCTCTTTGGGCTACCCATTGTAGAGATCAAAAGACAAATATAAATATGCTTTAAAATTACCTCTAGCCTGACAAAAAGTAGTTAAAGAATGGCTGACTTAAAAATAAAGATACAATATTTTATTTCTACCTTGTCTCTTAATTGTGTAGGCTTAAGCAATTGATCTTATCCTCTATGTCTCAGTTTTCTTACCTGTATGTGAAGAAAATAGAATGGATGGAAGGGTGGATGGGATACATGATGTTCATACATAAGATAGTATATATAGGTAGATAAGATTGTTAAATACACTTATTTCAAATTCTCAAGAAAGTGCTTGAGACACAGCAATTTGTTTGAGAGACATATCTACAGATATCGAATGTGCTTTACATATTCATAAAAACCCAAGAAATAGGTACTACAATTATCCTGTTTTATATAGAAGCTAAGTCTTAGAAAAGCGAAGGAAATTACCTATGTTCATAGTGGTAGGAGAACTACTGAAATAAGTCTGTATATTTTCAAAGACTAGAGCTTAATATCTCTACTACACTACTTTTAGTATAAATATTTTTATTGTCTTTCTCCTACGCCTCCTTTTCCCACTCTTTTTCTTATCCTTTTGGTCCTTTTCTTCTATTATTCTTCTTTTCAATGTAGTTTTAGGTGTTTATTTAAATCACTATATTTTAGTTTGCTTGTTATATATAGAATGTGTTTATCATTAAGGGAATATTCATTTTTTTTTCATTAAGAATGTACAGCAGAGTTATATTGTCAACTCTACAAAGCATGAATTTTGACCAGGAAAATGTCCATGTGGACCCTATGGAGTGTATGTGTTTTGGCACATCAGTGCACCTGTGATGTATGACTGCAGATGGAGAGGGCCAGTCACGATGTCTGGACTGAACAGAGCCTGAAACTACCTACATTTGCCCCTTTGTTGGGGCCTGGCTTGTTGTACACTTGTACCTCCAGTGTTAGTATGGAGAACTATTTCTATTCATGATAAATATCTGGACGTGGTTTTAAAGAACAGAAAGAAAGCTAGAAACTGATGATAAAGGATAAGGGAGTCAACAAAGTATTGAAAGAAACCTTGTGTAAGGTAGTGGATAGCTCGGAAGAGATTAAGTCCTAGTACTAAATTATTAAATATGAGTGTCATCTTTCACTGAATTAAAACCAACATCAATTGTAGGAAAAGTCATTTCACTTAACCACTAAGAAAAGACTTCTGCCACTGAAACTATGATACAGTGCTTTCTTTTGTTTATATTACTTGTAGGACATTTCCTGATTTTAGAGTTATCATATGTGAAAGACATGTTGGAACAGGTGAAATAGGATTAGTTCATAAAAGAGTGACAGAAGCTTCGTTTACCTCTTATTTCTTATTGAGTCTCAGCTTTCCTTTGTTTTTAGTCAGTCTTTCACTGAGATTCACCGTCTTGCAGTTTCTGATTTGTTTGTAAAAGGGACAGGGATCTGCAAGGTCACAGTAGATTCAGCACCATATTCTCAAGGCAACCAAATAAATTGAATCATAAGAGAAACACCAATGAGTACATAAAAGCCGTATATTAATTTCTCCAGCATTTGATATGACTGTGTAAGAGAAATCTGATTTTTAAGGTAATTGTACTTCTGTGTTTCTTAACACAAAACCTTAAAATTTCTTAAGGTACTTTTCCAAATTGGGAATTAGATGTATAGCATTTCTAATTTCCTGTCCATTCAATAATAATGAAACATACTCAAAAATTCAAACTTTCAAGTAAATGAATTGAAATAGTTATTTTGCAGTAATGCTGCTCATTCTTGAGGCTGCATTTGAAGAATCTCTGGAGAGTGTGTTAAAATGCAAATTATGATTTGTATGGAAGGTGGGGCTTGCAGATCTGCATTTCAACAAATTCTTAGATGAAGTGAACGTTATTTAGGGATTATGCTATGTATATATGATTGCTTGTCATACCTGACTTTTCCAAGAGCAGGAGTCATATTCTTTGAAGGCCCAGCTCCCAAAATTTGGGGGCACAGGAGAACAGTTTTCAGAATGATGTTTTTATTGTGGGAAGTTAAGCAGAATGTACATTAAAACTCAAAGTACTTTTATTTTCTTTAAAATTAAGGGAAGTCTAGTTTGAATGTTACTTCAGCTCTGTGGGGTGTCCTCTAAAACACTATCTTAACAACCTTGAACTGCTCCTAAATTTACTATCTTAGATAAAAATTTCCTCACTGTGAACAGTTTGACATTTTGAATAGATAAGTAGATATTCCACAGATAATTACCTTCTCTCATTATACTGTCAGATCGCCACTCTATGTTAATTTGGAAATTAAAAAGCTATAGGGAATAGTAACATTATTTAAACTGGAATAATAAAGACACATTAAGGGCCAGGGATAGAGCTCAGTGGCACAGTGCCTGCCTGGCGGGCACAAGGTCCTAAGTTTGATTTCCAGTACCCCCCGCAAAAAAAAGACACATTAAAATGATTTTGACATATTGAATGTGTTATCTATTTTATAGATTTTTGGCAACTCATGAAAATTTTTTCAAGTTTTACATAACAGGATTCTAAGGAAGGGTATTATTTATACTGAGAAGGGGGAAAAAAGTTTATACTATTCTCCAGTGCTATTCCCCTCCCTTGAAAAATAAGAAGCACTACAAGTAATAATTAAGGCATTACAAATAATACTTGTTTTCTTATGCAGTGCTCTCATTAAGTATTATCATTGAGAAATTTTCCTGCCGTTAGTTTTTTAATCTATATATACATCTCTCCACATATCGTTCCCAAAGAATGCCTTACTGCTACATACCCAAAGCAGTAAACTTTTTTTGTGCTGTTGAATTTAGGTTACAGTAAGAATAGTTATGACCCTGAAATGTAAGGAAATAGTGATTATAACAGCCTAACCTTAAATTTTCTTCAAAAAGATGTGAATTTAAAAGTTCTTGAGTCAAGCCTTTCGAAATTATTTTTTAGGGATTATTTTCTGTGAACAAGGTGATACAAATTCTGCAATTTGGAAAACCAATTCAGAGTTCTTGAATATTCCCTTATTTCCTCTCTTCACTTAGAATTACCTTAGGCAAATGGCCAGACCTAAGTTCTACACCAAAACGCCTTCAATGCTCTCCCAGCCCCCATCTCCTTCCTTCAGAGGCAACAATTGTACCCATTAGCAAGGTCAGTGGCTTGGAGAAACCTGGAAAACAGCAGCTACCAAAAACTCACTAGAATAATATCTCCAGCAGGTGATAGATTAGTTGGAACAAATTGGAACCATTGCAGTTCAGCAATCCTGGTTTCTTTCAAGCTGTTTTTAAAATGTCGTCATTTTAATACACAATCTAAGCCCTGCGGAACAGTCCACAGCAGGTTAATTTGAATCATATGATGTGTCACTGCCCTCAGCTGACATGAGCTCTATTCCATGTGTGAAGCCATAATAAATCCATTCCCAACCGAGGAAAATTCCCCGTGAGAAGGTGAACTAATCCAGGCCTCACACTGGCATGCTAGCCCTCCATAATTGAAAGCAGGACCACCTGTTCCCAGCACAGTTAGCCTACAGAGAAAAAATTAGTGTTAAATCAGATACTTCTTATATTGAAAAATCACTTGTACTCTTGCAAATTCAAATTCAACTGAAAAGTGTTTGGTATGACATCACACAGAAATGGAAGAATGTGTCCACTTGATCCCAGTTTAAAAGTTTTGTTAACCATAGGATTTCTTAACTTTGAAATGAGATTTTTTTTTTTAATTTTATGAGAGCTGACACGTGAGAAGAACTGGAAAGGGTACAGATTTTTCTAATTAACTCAGGGTCATTTACAAAAACACTGGAGCTCTCTAGTATTTTTTTCATTGTTCTTTTGCAGAAAAATTTTGCAACCACACCTCACTGTAGCCATGAAATATTTAAATAACAACAAAGAATAAAAGTACCAAATCAAGACAAAGTCTCATGTCATTTCTGTTTTATTATAAATTAATGATTAGCATGCACCTATTCATCCTATAATTTAAATAACATGGTTGTATCAAACACAAAGTTCTGAGTGCAATTCGACATTACCTTTGGTTCAGTATCCACATATCTATAGTTGAAACACATGGTCACTGATGTCTCTTTTTTTAATCTCATCTTGTTTAACTTGTTCATTACTTACCTATATAGTTTTTAGTTTTTCTAATTTCATTTTAGCTTTGAATTGGCTCCGTCTCTGGTTCTATTTGATCTTTTGTTTTACAAATCTGTTTTTTAATTGGTTATAATCTTATTCTGAATACAGTTTTCTTAACTTTTGTGTTAACTTACTGTTTTATGTAGTACAATGATTTTAATTTGTGCTTAAAAATTCCTAAACATCCTAGACTATTGTACCTTCACAAACTTCTTTGTTTTTTTGGATTTTTTTCCCCACAAACTTCTTTGATTTAAATGAGAATGTATACTTAAGTGCTATAAAAGACTTCCCAGGTGTAGTAATATACCAAATAGATTTACTAATATAAACATAGAGTAGAAATTTTAAGTTATTTTCCCCTCAATATTGTGTTTTTTAAATGTCTTTACTTTTCTTGATGAACTCTGCATTTATGTTGTTCTTATTAAATTTATTACTCGATGGGAATTAAAGATGACTGATTCAGGGAGATTTAAGATTCCTGAAAAAGGTGACCCAAAGAAAATGAAGAATAAATAAAATGATTTTTTTCCCACTTATACTGAGGATTGGAGCCAGAGACCATTAAGCTATGTTCCCAACTTTTTTTTTTTTTAATTTTGGTGAGGATCTTGCTAAATTGCCCAGAATGATTTGCCCATCCTCCTGCCTTAGACTCCCAAGTTACTGAGGTTACAGGGATCTGCCACTAAGCCTGGATAATAATATAGTTTTTAAAGGCAAGAAGATTGACAGTGAAAGAAAAGAGCTTCAGAAATTAATTTTAATTAATTAGTTTCTATTAATGTTTCTCTGGTATTTTGCTTTTAACCCCTTTCTCTTTCCATAAATTGGGGTAAAGTCCATTCTCTAACCACTGGAGCCCTGCTGCTAATTTAATTCAGTTTTACAGCCATACCATAACTATCTTCTACTTTTAAGAAATGTAAATTAATAAAACCATAGGAACCTTGATGTTTACATTTCCTAGGTTTTATGGGGTCCAATTTCCAGTGTCAGCATTAGTATTATCATAGTTTATTTTCCCCTTGATGTGTCAAATAAAACTGTAAACTTGATGTTAGGATGTCAAATAGGGAATGGACCGAGAATTTGAAATACAGGAAAGCCTTTCATATTTTAACATTAGTTTTTCAACTATAACTTCTATTTTAGGAAGAAATGAAAAAAAAGATTTTTAACTAATTTTTTAAATAAACTTTATTTCATTCAGAAAACAGTTAGATTTTAGTAACAAATTTCCCACAACACATCAGTAAGGCATATTACATTCCTGCACTGTAGAATGAAAGGACTTAAGTCTTCTTGGAAAGTCTAGCTAATGGTGGTACCGCCTGGGGGGGCCGTGTGTCTTTGCTGCTTAGATAATTAATTGGCCCCAAAGACTCACAGGCGTTGATCATGGGATGGTGAGCCTAGAAGGGGCTGCATGAAGAAATCAAAAGAAAAAAATTAAATAACTGCCACTCTACTGACTCCCTGAGTGTAAGTAGAGTGGTAGTTATTTAATTTTTTTCTTTTGATTTCTTCATGGAGCCTAATTCTGTCATAATTCTTGTACAGAAGAGAATGAAGGGGATTGTGGGATATCCTGCTATGGTAGCAACTTGGAGTAGGCTAAGATGGAGGAGACAAAGAACATTATCTGACCTCCCTAACTGTTGCTTATATATAGCTCTTTTTCCTTTTAACTCTCTAGCCCTCTGCCTTCCAAAGGATGCAGTACTGAGCTTTCTGTTCTAGTCTCTGAAAAATAGCCTCAACCATCTTGTTTTATGCTAACAAATTCCAACTGCCTTGCTCTCGTTTTGACTTATATCTAACTCCAAGACTTTCTCCATATACCTGGGAAATTTGTTTCAATCTTTAAACATGTTCACATTATTTTCCCTCCTTTTGCCTTTTTTCACCCCTCTTTACTATAGTGCTGAAATGTCTTTAAAACAGTGAATCATAGTAGCATTATCCCAGTCATGTACTCTCAAAATGGCACTTTTTTTTTTTTGTCTTACATGGCAGAAGACATTTTATTTTGGAAAAAACACAACCAAATAAAAAAAACAGAGTAGAGTCAATCACTACAAAACAATGAACATGGTACATGACTTCTAAACAGGGTAAAAAGCAATCGATAATGGCTACCATAATGCCTCTTGTTATCTGCAATATACCTGCCCATACCATCAGGGATGAGTAAAATCAAACAAAATACAACAAAATAAAACAGTAAAAACAAACAAGGCAGAACAATGTAAGCAATACAGAAGTTCAAGATACTAGTAGAACAGCAGTGGTTACCATAATGTTTGTATTCTTCAGGATAGTTACCTACACCTTCAGACATACTACAATCAAACAACACAGAATAGAGTAAAATCAATCAAAACAAAACAATGAAAGCAATACAGGGTTTCGAAACAAGATAATTGGACATCCTTGATGGCTGCAATTATATATTTTGTTGTCTTTAAAATTTGATCCTTCTTTCTATTCAAGGTCTTTTTAGTTTAGTTTAGTTTTGTTTTTCTTTCAAATAATCCTCCATCATACTTACTGCCTCCTTGGTGTGGTGGAATTCCTGATTAATTCCACAATTTGTTTACTGGTAACCTTAACTTCAGATCTTTTTTGACTGAACAACTAATAATTCCTCACAAGATGAGCTTTTCCTGCCAATCTCATGAATCTTGGCCACCTGCATTCTTTAGTTAAAACAAACTCTCTGCAGCCCCTATCTTCAGTGCCCCTGTCCTCTATATTTTATACATATGCATCAGTATTTGCTTTCTGATTTAGGTTTGTTTGGTTTTTTTAAACCAAGGCTGCTTTGTAAGAGGTTTTGTGTTGCACAAATGTCTGAAGATTTCTCTTTTTATGATATTAGCAAGCCATTGATGCTTACTACCTAAATGTATTAGAGATTGTGAACATTAATACTCTATTTTTAACATTCCTTTTTTCATATATTAGCTGCCAATCTTCTATGAAGAGAAGCATTTCCTCATCAAATATTTGGTTACTCAATAGTACTGTTTATCCACAAAGGCAGGATAAATGCTTTATTCTTTTCCTTTCATTTTCAAAAATGAATTGGTCTTCTAGCATATCCCAATTATGGCCAGTTAATTGATACTGGTTGGTCTTATTGTAAGTTTATTATTTTTGATGATGCTCAGATTGTCACATTATTGGGAGTGGGAGCCTGTAAGGAAAAATGAAGCCTAAGATGGCTACACTTTGGTTGATGTTGGTGGAGGTAATTTCTGGTGAACATTAAGTTCAAGTCAGGAGGATTTTGGCACAGGTACAGTTCTTCAGTGTCAGTATAAATAACTGATATAACCAAGGTCTGTGCTGGCCAGTGTAAATAACTTATATAACCAAGGTTGTTACTGGCACATATCCACTATTGTATAGATCCCTATACAATATGTAGTTGGACTGCTACAAATGCAGGTAGATGGTCTAATGGCTTGAGAATAAAAGCATGTTCAGACATATACATGATATGTGTCTCTTCAGGCACCTGAATCTCAAGCAAACCTCCCCTGTCTGAACTGGTAGCAAGACAGAGCCTCTGTAAAATGGCTTCTCTATGCTTCTTTAAATCTTGTTGCTCTCCTAGTATTTACTTCCTTTTCCTCTACCCACCCTAGTTCTGAGCTGCTACCAGATTTAACCTAAGTTCCTTTCCTTCAGTGATCTTCCTTCATTTCCACTGACTGATCTCTTGAGTGATCTCTCCTTTTTTATAAGCAGTTTAGTAATACTATTTTGCTAAACTTAACTCAAAACAACATTTGACTTTTTTCCAAAACTTGTTTCTGTTGTCTTCAAGGATGAATGTATGCCACTCTTGAGAATAGCAAAGCAAAGACGATAGGCACCAAAAAGCTGCCAAAATTATTAGAGCTCCAGAGATATTTAGCCTTGTATTGTTACAGCTTAGAAAAGACGAATTCAGTTCACTGCATTCAGTTTGGAAAACCAGTGCAAGTATTCTATAATCCCAACTTTTTGATGAAGTCAAAAAGTCAATGCTCAATCATGAAAAATATGTGTCTGAATAATTTTGCGAGTCGTGATGATGTCTAGTTCTAAGTGATAAACACCATGAACTGCTACTGGCTGACACAGGTCAGGACCTACATCAGTTCATGCCTCTGACCCTCCTCAGAGCACCTGGGACAGGACCCACTTCCACATGGTATGCCATCATTAATTAAAGCATTCATATCTGCTTCCACTGAAGTCTTCACATGTCATGCCATCAAAAACACACTGACCTCATTGTCTTGGGCAGCTTTCCAGTTTTCTAGCTCCCACACCTCTAAACACTCAGCCTCCACTGTCCACTATCATCACAAGCACCTTTACTTTTACACTGTAACAAAAATCTGAATTTGAATTGCTGAATAAGAGAAAAAATACTATTATTTAGTTATAAAGTGTTTTTACTAAAGTTATTATAATCCATAAAGTCAAGCTGAACTGTAGATTTGTTACATCCGTGTTTCGCATTTACTGCTAAGATGAGTAAAAATAACACCAATCCTGTGTCTGTACATAGCCACCCATGTGTACACTGAATATTTTCCTATTAGGCCTTACTTGTCTTTTAAAAATTTTTTTTTGCAAATAAAATTCCAAAGGAAGAATCACTTAACAAAATTTTCTTTCACGAATGTTATGATTTGAGTATAACAAGCCATATTGAACCCATTGAGTTTTTGGTAATAGATTTCATGATGCACCATAAATGTAAGTAATATGATGACTAATGGGTCAAGTAAAGTTGGAACATTTTAAATGAGAAAATAGCTGGAACAGTTCTCAGGAAACTTTTCCAATTGATATTTGGTCCCCCACAAGGTGTGCATTAACATAAACTTAGGGAAATCACCTCTGGGAATTGAATTCCCTGTCTGATTTCATTTATTGCAATATGATTCTTTTCCTTTCACTATTAAGTCACCTTTTAGGATGATGGGAGCATAAAATAACTGTAATTTATTGTATTTGTCTAATCTTAACTCAATAGTCATTCCATCATTCTGTTTCCTGATAGCTATTCAGAAAGTTTTGAAGAGTAATTAGAATCTAATAATTGACACACATGGGTTTATTTGGTCACTTAAAGATACAGAATATGTTCCAGAGATAAAGAGAAATTAGATCTGGCAGAAAAGTAGATGACCCAGCTGGGAGATTCTCTATTACTGCACATTCCTAAAATCTAAACTCAGAAAATAATCCATTAATTAAAGTACAATGAGGATTATGAAAAAATTCAAAACTCTTAAACACAAGACTTTGCTAGTAATTGAAATAAAACCCACATTAACAATGTATGCCTGGCTCTTTATCTTCATTTATGTTTCCAGTTACTGTAAAACATTACATAATTCCCACTATGTCTCCACTGGAAAAAGAAAAGAGCTTTTTAGTCTTTAGTGTTTTTATCTTAGTGGTGAGGTTACTGTATTTCATTAGTTTTTAAAAGTAGAAAAGATGTTAAAAAGTGGATTGCTTCTTTTTATTTTTTTATGTTTAAAAATGTCAAGAATTTTTGTTACATAATTTTTTCCTTTTCTAAAAATAATCTTGCTGTCATAGGACTGAAGATACTTGCAATGAAAGCACCCATTTTCTACCAAAAACTGCCTGGCTAATTCATGATGTGAAAGTATATTGACACTAGGTAATAAAAATATCAGCACAAATCTGTTGAATTAGCAGGTGTGACAAAGACTTTATGATGATTTGAGTTGAAATATTTACACGTATTGGTGAACCTTACACAGCAGCAAAAGGTGTCAGTATTTAATATATGGTGCTTCTCATTCTGGTATGTGATTTTTGTTTCTTGGTGGACCTGGTACTTTGGAAAGAAATACCTGGTATTGTAGTATAATTTCATTTCAGACTTGCTTTTCTTCCTCTCAGCCTATATTCCTGTCCAATTTGTCCAAACTACTTCCCCAGCCATTCTGTTTACACATGGAACAGGATGTATTTTGCAAGACAGTTCAGCACACTCCACTGTGGGACACCTCCTGTGGAAGAAACAGTGTAGGTAAACAGACGTACAGGAAACATTTGAAAAATGAATGATTGGACCGGGGATTTAGCTCAGTGGCACAAGTACTTGCCTGGTAAGTGCTGGGTCATGAGTTCGATCCCTGGAACCAAAAAAAGAAAGAAAAATGAATGATTTAATGTTTCAATAATAATTTTGTTTCTTCATTGATAGTTACTTATCTTGTACTACATATAGCTCTACTAGGTTTTCAGACTTTCTAAAAACTTTCATCAGTTGCTGCTCAGTTAGTGAGGGATTTTATTTGTAATCCAAAATTTAAGGTGCAGATATTAGAGATTTGAGGCATACATAGCAGTTTTGACAGGACCACACAAAAACTGACCAAGTGACTGATAACATCCACATAGGTTGCTTTTCCCTTCTAATCCGTGGTTCTGAGGTTAACATTACAAAGGACAGTGCCAATTCATGAAACAAAGTAGATGCATAAGAAATTTACATAAACTTTCGAATGATTTGTTTCATATTCTGTAGTATTTATGCTTCTAAAGTTATTAAAGTTTAAAACTGCACTTACACTTTTGGGATAAACTAAGGAAGGGAGATCTAACATAATGCTACAGGTTTTCCTGATTCTAAAATATGTTTAGAATGATTAATCATTTATGTGAACTTGTGGTGTAAAAGAGATTCATAACTCTTACAAGATATAACAATAAAGGCAACTGTAATTTAACTTACATGTTTGATAGCTTTATTTTGGGCTAATATACTTTGAGTAAAATTGTAAACCATCACTTCCAAGTTGCTTTGGGAAATGTATCTTTCTGATTTTAGACTATTCAGAATCTACATTTTATAGTTACTCAAATAGTTTTAAAATTGAAATCTGTGTGTTTAGATTATTAGTATGTATTTCTTTTTCTGAATTATCAGAATTTGAACTCTACTGATAAAAAAGAAGTATCGTTTAAAATTTATTTTGTAGTAGGACTGAATTTAAATGTTTTACTACCTTATTAGAGAGTCTGTGGTGAGTAAAAAGTAACATGAAACCACAGTGAGACTTTTGAGGCAAACTTTATGACAAAGGGAGACTAATTCAGTGCAAAGTTGGTTAACATTTGGGCCTAAAGTAGACTTCTATATACAAGAGCTATGGGCCCTTTTAGTAAGGTTTTAAGAAATGCACATGGGAGTAAAAATAATTTGGAATCAAAAAAATCTGTACTGTCACCTGTATAACACTCAACTAATTTTTTTAAATTAATATACAGTAAAATTGTATAAAAATTGGTGTATCATACTGTGAATTTTTAACATATGTCTAGATTTATGTAATACTACTGACATTATCTTTTACACTACCGTTCTCTTACTGTTAAAAGAGCATTTTTAATTTTGATGAAATTCAACTTATAATTTTTAAATGAATCATACTTTTTTGGTATCATAGAGCCACCTATTTCCAGAATTTGAAAATTTCTCCCATATTTTTTCCTAAAAGTACTTCATAGTTGTATGTTTTAATATTTAGATCCATTACCATTTGAGTTAATTTTTATATAAAAAAATGAAACTGAGTTCAACATAATATCTTTTTTCTTTTGCATATACATGATAGATTCTCCCAACCTGAGGCTTAACTATCTCTAACATGATATCCACCCAATTTGACCAGGCCCAGAGAAGCAACTTAGCTCTCCAAGAGTAACTTCTGTGTTCTTCTAGTTCTAGAAATAAACCTCCCACTCCCTTTTTGCCTGTGCGCTGAGCCCTCTCCAATCCCAAGATTCCACAACCACCCAAGTGCTTCACCCCCAACCCCCAGTAAATCTTTCTGTTTCGTGTTTTGTGCACGCAGATGCTCCTTCAAATCAGCTACTGATAGGTCATTTTGCCCACCTCCCAAACTCCTCCCCCAGTCAGACCTGATAAAAGTACTTCCACTTTTTTGTTGGGTGCTTATGTCTCTTCTGCAGCCCTCCAGTGCCCACAATAAAGGCCTCTTTTCTTTCTTTGTCTCTCTGTTGCACCAAAATCTTATCAATATATCCAATACCATTTGTTAATAAAACTTACTTTTTCCACTTAATTGCCATTCCAGTTTTTTCAAGAATTATTCAAGCATTTATTTTGACTCTATCTCTGGATTCCTTGTTCTGATCCACTCATAATAAAGTGGGATATATATATATATATATATATATATATATATATATATCCTTTCTCAAAAACTATACTGTCTTGATCCTAGCAGCTTTATAGTAAGTCTTAAAATCAAGTGCTTTTGAGTCCTCTAATGACATTTTTTTCAAAAGTCTTTTGGCTACTCTAGTTCTTTTCCTTTGTTATATAAATTTTAGAATCAGCTTATCTATATCTAAAATACTGCTAGAATTTTTATTGGAATTTTGTTAAAACTATAGATTAATTTAGGAAGAATTGGTATGTTGAATTTTCCAATTCATATACACGTTGTGTGTATATGGTGTCTCTATCCATTATTTTGTTCATTATTTATTAAGTGCTGGAGATTGAAGCTGGTGGAGTATGCTTACTAAACATGAGCTCTACTACTTAGCTTCAACTTCAGCCCCTAAATTTTTATTAGCATTTTGTAGTTTTCAGCATACAGTTCTGTGTATTTTTATTAGATTTACATTTAAATATTTCTCTTACTCAGAGCTATTTAAATGCTATTCTCTATTATACAATTTTTATTCCACCTGTACAGTGTTAGTTTTTAGGAACTCCCATTGATTTTTGTGTGTTAGGGTTATTATTCTAAAATCTTGTCAAAGTATCTTATGAAATTCTAGGAGATTTTCCAAAGATTACTCCTGGGTTTTCTATGTGTACAATCATTTTATCTGCAAACAGGTATTGTTTTATTTATTTCCAATCTATATGTCTTGAATATCTTTTTCCTTGCCTTATTTCACTGCCTCTGCTTTCCATTGTTATACTAAATATAGAGCATGAGAATGGACATCCTGGCCTTGTTCCTGATCTTAGAAAAGCATTCAGTCTTTCATCAGTTTGATATTAACTGTGGGTTTACTGTAACTGTTAATTTGTTACATTGATTGATCTAACCCTTATAATCCAAGGATAAACCTTCCTTGGTATAACTGGATTTCTTTTTTCTTTTTCTTTTTTATAAATAGCATTTTTATGTTTCCCTGTTTTGTTTATGGTATTGGGGATCAAATCTAGGAGTGCTGTACTATTGACATTCATCCCCAATCCTCCCCCTTTTTATATTTATTTAAGACAAGGTCTCACTAAATTTTTCAGACAGAATTCAACCTTCAGATCCTCCTGCTGTACTTCCCTAAATGTTGAGGTTACAAGTTTGCACCCCCATGCCTAGCTGCCACTATTCATGAGGGTTACAAATGTGTTGTTTTCATATGTATACTGTCTTGGTTACTTTTCTTCATTGCTGAGACAATCACCTGATACCCAAAATTAGGGAAGAAAAGGTTTATTTAGCTCACAGTTTCTGGAGATTTCAGTCCATAATCAGCTGGCTCCAAGGCAGGGTGGCATGGCACTGGGGCAACACTTCAAGGCAGCAGCCAGAGCAAAAGAGAGCAAACAAGCCTCTTCTCTACCCTTAAATTGTACACTGGCCACCCCCCGCCAAAACCTTCAGGGTGGGTATAACACTCACAAAATGTCCTTGCCCTCCTTTGTACAGGATGAAGATATTTACAAAGAACCCTGGCTCCCTGCTGAGTCTCTCAGTTAAACTTCTAAACTGCATAAGTTGACACAATGTATCAACCACAACAATCCACCCCTTGTCAACTTGGCAACCAGACATATTTCTTTAAATCAGTCTGCAAATACAAAGGCAGGCTTATTCTTAACATTTTGTAACTTGAACATTATAGCACAAGCTTAACAATCCTTAAGAAACAGCATTAAGTCTATCAACATTATATTACATTAGAAACATAACGTTTTCATTCCAAAAGTTACAAACAGGAGGGTACAAAGCATTGGGACAAAAGCAAGCCCAAAATCCAGTAGGGTAAATGTTAGATCTTATAGTTGCATGTCCAGCATCTGAAGCAATCTGTGGCAAATTGTGAGCTCCAAAGTACTTGTGTGGTTCCACCCCTATGGCACTTCTAGTGGTCACTGATCCCATGGCATCTCTCTTGTGCTGGCTCTGCTCCCCCATTGCAGGTTTCCTTAGATGATCCACATTCCTGGCTTTTCCAAACTTCCGGGGTCTCCCTGGGGCTTCCACTGCACCTTTGGCTTCACACTCACAGCTTCACATACTGCCCTCTCAGGGGCACACTGCCTGACCTCCCAGGCCTTCTGAAATCAGGGTGGAAGCCTTTTCAACCTCAGAACTTGTGCATTTTGTGTGCACCTAAAATCAGCACCACATGGATGATGCCGAGGTCTGCTGCTAGCAGGAGCAGTAGCCAGACTTTCCTCTCTTGGCTGTAGGAGTTGAGTGCCTGGATCGCTGGGTACTCTGAACCTCAGATTCTCTATGCCACCCCCATTCTGGAACCTCTTGGGTCCTCTGCCGCTATTGTGGAACATGGTGCTCTGAGGCTTTCTCCTCAAGGCAAAGTCTTCCACTTTTGCAGTTTGGAAGCTGCAAAGGTTCAAGACTTGCTGCTTTTTGCACAGCCTTCAAGCCATCTTTTCTATTTTTCTGTTCCTTCTCAGCAATCAAGGTCTCAACTCTATTTTTACAGTCCACAGCTTTACTGGAGCTTCCTTTCTGGCCAAACTCACAACCTTTTAAATCACCCTGCTGGGCTCTTTGCTCTTGGTTCACAATGTAAATCTCGCTAAAAGCCCCCAACAATAGCCATGCAATGGCCTCAATATCTGACTGTCTTGATATTTCTTTTGGCAGATTAATCAGTCCACCATCCTTAATCTCAGTCTTAGGCAAAGTCTCTGGACATGAGCAAAATGCAGACAAACTTTCTGCCAAGCCATAACATACATCAACTGGAGTCCAACACCCAACGCAGTCCTTCTTCCCAACAGAAACCTCCTGAGCCTGGTCTTTACCAGCAGGCTATCAGCCTTCTGGTCTCCTGAGCTCTGACCAGAATCTCTCCTACAGAACCACCTAAGCTGTTCCAGCTCTGTGCATTCAGGCAACATCTCTGAACCTTTCCAAACTCTTCCCAAAAGCCATTCCCAAAGACTCTTGAACTACATGGTCAGGTATAGTCACAGCAATGACCCCACTCTACTGGTACCAAATTGTCTTGGTTACTTTTCTTCATTGCTGAGACAAACACCTGACACCCAAAATTAGGGAAGAAAAGGTTTATTTAGCTCACAGTTTCTGGAGATTTCAGTCCATAATCAGCTGGCTCCAAGGCAGGGTGGCATGGCACTGGGGCAACACTTCAAGGCAGCAGCCAGAGCAAAAGAGAGCAAACAAGCCTCTTCTCTACCCTTAAATTGTACACAGGCCACCCTCCCCAAAACCTTCAGGGTGAGTGTAACACTCACAAAACATCCTTGCCCTCCTTTGTACAGGATGAGGATATTTACAAAGTAAGAACCCTGGCTCCCTGCTGAGTCTCTCAGTTAAACTTCTAAACTGCACAAGTTGACACAATGTATCAACCACAACATATACATATATTTTTTAAAGATAATAAAACCCAACAAAACAAAACAATAAAGCCAATCAAAAAACAGTGAAATTGGTACAGAACTTCAAATCAGAACCATAGGGAATCAACAATGGCTACCATAGTATAGCTTGTTATCTTTGCAATAGTTCTCCATTCTGCCAGACATAGCAAAATCAAACCACACAGAATAAAACCAATCAAAACAGAACATGGAATAAAGCAAAACAATAAATCAGAACAAAACAAAACAGAATAATATTGAACTTCAAAAACAAGACAGAAGAAAATCCCCCATGTTTGCTATATTGCATACTGTTACCCTCCCTGTAGATGCTCAGACCACTGGCCCCAGCTTGCAAAGTCAACCAAACAATACAAGCATTCAGTTGCTTTTTGCACCTCAGTTGCAATCAACTCAGCCTGTCCTGCAACCACCTACTGGAAGGTTGGGAGTGTAGTTCTTGATTTTCAGCCCATACACAGGAGGCACTATCTGGCTTCTCTCTTCCTGGGCCCTGCATGGCTTGTGCACTTACA
>RJWT010003233.1:0-37268 GCA_004365215.1 Cuniculus paca | reverse complement strand
GAGACACCTAGAGTGCTATAGGGTGAACAGCTCAGGCCCCAGTCCTATAGCCAGAGGCCAGGATCAACCTGAATTGCTGTGGAGTTGAAAACTTCCGAACCCACACCCGGTCCTAACCGTACTCCACACTTGCTAGGAGTACCCAGCCCTCTGCCCTCAAGCCACTGCAGGTTTCCTGGGTCTTCCAGCACCAATCTAGGCTCTGTCTGCCTCCTTTGTCTACCAGTAGAAGCGGAGACGTGTTGAACGGACACTACCACAAAACTGTAGACCCGCAAGACAACCACAGACTTGAAGTCACAGAGAAATAGTTCTATATTTTTTATTGCTTTTTTTTTTTGTGGGCTTTGTTGATTGCTTGTACTTGTTTTGTCATGAGTGTTTTTGGTTTTAGTTTTTTTTAATTTTGTTTTGTTCTTTTGTCTTTTTCTTCTTTCTTTTCCTCCTGTCTTCTTCACCAGTTTCCTGAAGCTTGGGTAATCTTCCTTTGTCCTTCAGCATTGCTTCGACTCTTTTTCTCTTCTTTATTTCTCTATTTTTTTCATCTCATCCCTTTCAAATTTTAATCCCAGAGGATTAAATCACTCTATTGAGTTGATACTTATGGTATATAATTTTCTGATTTCTTTTAAAGAGGAAAAAAAAAACCCAGAAAAATCAAGAAGCAAACAGACAATTAAAAACAACCTCAAAAGCAAAATGATAACAACAACAACAAAAAACAATGGTAATATAGGATTTCAAAACAAGATGATAGGATTCAGCAATGGTTGTTATATTACATATTGTTATCCTCAAAGTAATTGCTCAGGCTTCTAGATACAGGCATGTGAGATTGATCAAACAATAAAATTTTAGGCCAGGAATATAGCTCAGGCAGAGGGTATAGCTCAAGTAGCACAGCGCCTGCCTGGCAAGTGCGCAAGCCCGAGGTTGTGAGTTCGATCTCCGGTAACAAAAAATAAATAAATAAATAAATAAATAAATAAATAAATAAATAAAATTTCCTTTTGAGCAGTTTCTTTCTCTTTTACTATATCTATTGTAACCTTTTGATTTTATTTACTCTTTCAGTTTTTTATACTAGTGAGACAATACAGTGTTTACATATGCAGTTCTGGTTTATTTCACTTATGAGTATGATTTCTAGTTGCATCCATTTACCTATAAAAGTCTCAAGTTTATCGTTCTTTATGGCTGAGTAGTACTCTATTATATAAAAACACCACATCTTTTTTATCCATTCCTCATATGATGGGCATTTGGGTTGTTTCCAAAATTCAGCTATTATAAATAGTGCTGTTATAAATAGAGGTGTACATATATCACTATTGTATGATATTTTCAATTCTTCTGGAAAAATACCCAGAAGGGGAACAGCTGGGTCAAATGGAACCTCTAATCCTACTTTTTTGACAAGGATGTCTACTGTCACCACTCCTATTCAATATAGTGCTGGAAACTTTAGTCAGAGCAATTAGACAAGAGAAAGAAAAGGAATAAGGATAAGAAAGAAGAAGTTGAATTATCATTATTTGTGGATGAACTGATATTTTACATAGAAGACCCCAAAATTCAACCAAAATACTCCTAGATATAATAACCAAATTCAGTGGCATAGCTGGATACAAAGTCAACACTCAAAAATCAATAGTATTCCTGTACACAAGTACCAAACTCATTGAGAGAGAAACAACACTTCACAATAACACCATGAAAAATGAAGTACTTAGGAATCAATCTAGTGAAAGAAGCAAAAGATCATTACATTGAAAACTTTAGTACCCTGAAAAAAGAGATCAAAGAAGCCAGGCCTGGTGGCTCACACCTGTAATCCCATCACTCAGAAGGCTGAGACAGGAGGATCGTTGTGAGTTCAAGACCAGCCTGGGCTACAAAGTGAGCTCAAGGCAAGCCTGAATGGCATAGTGAGACCCTGTCTCAAAAAGACAAGGACCGGGGATCTAGATCAGTGACCTAAGTGCCTGCCTGGCAAGTATGAGGTTGTGAGTTCAATCCCCAGTGCTGCAAAAAAAAAAAAAAAAATCAAAGATGATATCAGAAAATGTAAAATTATCCCTTGTTCTTGGTAGAAAGAACCAAGGTTATGGAAATGGAATGCTTCCAATGCTGTTATAAAGATTCAATGCAATTTTGATCAAAATACCAATAGCATTCTGCACAGAACTAGAGAAAACAATCCTAAAATTCAGTTGGAATCAGAGGAGACCTACAATACCAAAAGCAATTATGGACAACAAAGGCAAGGTAGGGGCTACTACAACCCCTAACTTGAAATTATGCTACAAATCCACCATGATAAAAACAGCATGGTACTGGTAAAAAAACAGACCTGAGGGATCAATGAAACAGAATAGAAGATGCAGAAACGACTCCAAATACATTCAGTCATTTTACCTTGACAAAGGGGCAAAACATATTCACTGGAAGAAAACTTCTTTATTGAATGGTACTGGGAAAGCTGGCTTTCTGCATGCAAAAAACTAAAACTAGACCCATGTCTATCACCATGCACTAAACTAAAATCCAAATGGATCAAAGATCTAAATATTAAAATGAAAACATTTAATCTTCTGAAGCTAGAATAGGTAAAACTCTTGGAGACATAGTGTGGGCAAAAACTTTATGGACGAAACCCTAATTGTACAGGAAATATTACAAAGCATCAACAACTGGGAAAACATTGTATTAAAACCTTTTTCGCAGCAAAACAAAACAAAATAAAAACATGAACAGAGTGAAGAGACAACCCACAGAATGAGCAAAAATTTTTACCAGCTACTTCTCAGACAAAGGACTAACATCCAGAATATATAAAGAACTCTGAATAATGAGATCCCCCAAATTTTAAGACTCAGCCCAAAAATGGGCATGTGAAATGAATACTTTTCAGATGAAGAAATAGAAACAATAAATAAATACATGGAAAAATGTTCAACAACAATGGCCATTCAAGAAATGCAAATTAAAACAACACTGAGATTCTATCTTACTCCAGAAAGAATGGCTATCATCAAGAAATGAACCAGTAACAAATGCTGGAAAGACTGTGAGGAAAAAGAACGCTTCTCCACTGTTGGTGGCAGTGTAAACTGGAATAACTAATATAGACATCATTATGGAGATTCTTCAAAAAACTAAAGCTAGAGATTCCATTTGATCCAGTTATTCTTCTTCTAGGTATCTTCCAGAAAGAGTTAAAAGCATCATACCATAGCCATTTATGCACACCCATATTTATAGAAGCACAATTTGTAATGGCTAAATCTTGGAAGTAGCCCAGATGCCCATCAATGGATGAATGGATAAAGAAAATTTGTTTTTTATTGACAGTGGAATACCACACTGCCATAAAGAAGGATAAACCTAAGCCATTTTTAGGTAAATGGATGAAACTTAAGAACATACTTTTATGTGAAATAAGTTAAACGCATGTTTAAAATTATACTGTTTCTCTTGTGTGAGAAACTGAAAGTGTAAATAAGGACAAAAGTAGATGAAAGATATTGGGAAGTAGGAAGAAAATGTTCAAGTGGAAAGGGGAGTAAGGGAGGGTAAGGAGAAAGGGAGGGGAGGGAATACAGATTTAAAAAAAAGAATGGAAGGAAAATAATAGAAACAAAGTTTTGTAAAGGGAGAGGGGAAGAAGGATTGAAGAGCAGGGAGGGGAATGGGAAAAAATTAAAATGTATTATGTACAGGGACAAATTCCCTATAATGAATGTGATCATGATATGTACTTAAAGTTTACTGGTAAAAGCAATTAAAACAAACAAACAAACTAAAAACTAAAAACAAAAAGTCATGTGATATTTAGAAATCCAAAAATATTATAAAATTATTATACAATAATTCTAAATAATGCACAAATAAAAGTGACTAAAATATTTTGAGCTGATATTAAAATTATAATTCACAAATTATTTTACCTAAAGCAGTGTTCAGTAGGGATTTCTTACCTTGAAATGCTCGTATTAGAAAAGAAGATTTTTTTTTTTTTGGAGACAGATCTTTGCTATTAGTTCAGGCTGGACTTGGACTCATTGTGATCCTCCTGTCTCAGCCTCTCAAGTGCTGGGATTATAGGCATCCACCAACTGGCCTGGCTTAAGAAGAAAATTTTAAAGTCATTGATTTAACCTGCTACTTTAAGAAGTTGGCAAGAGCCAACTTTGACTAAGTAGAATAAATAAAAGTTCCCCAACAGGTCAAGTAAATTGATTAAACATTTTGAGGCAAACAATGATCAAGAAGTAGCTTGTAGCAAAGTATTATTGTCAGGAACAGAATGGGAAATATCACTAAAAATCCTGCACTTAATAATAAGGGAAGGGTTGGGGGTTTAGCTCAGTGGTGTAAGTGCAGGCCTGGCAAGCACGAAGTCGTGAGTTCAATCCCCAGTGCTGCAAAAAGAAAAAGAAAAAAAATAATAAGGGAATATTAAGCAAAACTAAAATTTTTGTACATTGCTTACATACTATTTTTTATGCTTGTATATATTTAAAATACATAATAATTCCATTCATCTGGGGGAATTGGTTCCTGTACATGTTGTATCTTCTGGCATTTTCTTATAAAGTTAAACAAAAATTTACTCCATGACCCATTGACTCTATTCCTAGATTTTCATCCAAAAGAAAAGAAAGTATACGATCATAAAAATATTTACACAAAAAATGTGTATAGAATAGGTTAAAAATCAAGTCTGCAATTGGAAACAAACCAAATATCCTTCGACAAAAAATGAGATAACATACAGCATATTCAGAAAATGAAATATTACTCAGCAATAAAAAGAACAAACTACTGAAAAATCAATTTCACAGACATCAAGTTAATGGAAAGAAGCAAGATGAAAAATAATTCCATTGTCATGCATTTCAAGAGCAGGCAAAACGAAAGCCATGATAATTTGTCTCAGAGGGACTGGAGAATCAATGCGGAGTGGCATGAGCAGAGATGCACAGTAAACTGGCCTGGCATCGTGAACAAAGGTTAGTGAACAAATATGGAACTGGCCACAGCGTATCACTGGCCCCAGGGCACTTTCCTGGGGTAATGGAAATGTTCTATATGGTGGCCGGCTGGGGTGGTAGCCTCACTGGTGTACACATGTGTCAAAACTTATTGCACTGGATAATTATGATTTGCAAATTCCAGGACATATAATTTTTATCCCAGTAAACAAAGAAAGAAACACACAAAAAAGACTCAAGCCCCTGTTCCTAGGATGCGCACATTTGAAATACTCAAATGCTCTCATTGGCAGGTGAAGAGCGGGGATTGCCCAAACTGCCGGAGTTGGAATAGAGGGGTCGTGTATGCAGCCTATCTACAGAGGTGGTGACCTCCATTTGCTGTCTGTCCTGATACAACTTCCTGCTGCTATCCTTAAGTAGTTGACCTGATGCGGTATACAAAATGACTCACCCTAAAAACGAAGTGATTTGGGGACCAAGCCTTCCTTTTTGTATTATTCTTATTGCATGTTTTTCTGTTTTCTGTGTCTGTTTTCCCCGCCCTATGCATTTTTATATCAGTCTCTGACTTCCAGGAGCCATGTTTTGTATAACTGAATTTATTAATTCATTCTTAAAGCTCTTCTTAAGTGTCGACTTTGCTTTTGGACTGCTCCATAAGGCCATGTGTAGTTGGTTAATAAAAACCCTTTGAAAATAGTGCTAATGACCAAGCAACTAAGAACACAGCAGTAAACAATGAAACACTCTTCCTTTCCCAGGGGATTCTCAAACAGAACCTAAATCCTCCCTTCATATTGTGATGATCTGGTTCCTCCCAAACAAATCTCCCCTTCAGACTCCACCAGCCTGGGGCTAGATAAAAGCCTGTCCTTATTAAGGGATTTGTTGCTGAGCATTATTTGGTATTTTATTTTATTTTGGGTCAGAGACTTCAAAGCCTCAGCTTTTTTTTTTTCCATCTGTAAAACCCCCATTATATCTCCATATAGATCTGTCATTGATATGGGTCTATAAATACACACGGCTTTGTTTATATAGACATACAATATGTGCACCCGATTGCTATCTCTGTTGTGTGCACACCAGGCTTATATTTGGAGACAACTTTTGAAAGCCAAATTTGATACAGTGCAGAGGCAGCTGGCAGCGGGGAGAGAGCGAGTCCCTGGTTATCAATATAGAAAGGCTGGATGAGCCACAGATACGACAAATGCTAAGTGTGCTTCAGGGACAGGGAGGCCAAGGATGCAGGAAAGAAAAGAAAGAGAAAGGGAGAGACAGAAAGACGGGCCCCCTCTCCCCATTTCGCTGCTCTTTTGTTTGGCTTTTTCTACCAGTAGGAACATGCTCCAAGTAAAAATGTCTCCGTGGAGGGACCTCACAACCCAGCTCTGCCAGACGGTTGTCTGCTGGCTGCCCGAGAAAGCCACTTACTCCTCAGCAAAGCCTGAGGATGAAGAAGGAAGGAAAAAAGAGAATAATTAAAATAAATTAGGGGGCCAGAGGAGGGTGGGAGAACATGCCTGGTCCTGTTGCTGAGCCTGAAGCTAAAGAGTGTGAAAGGACAGGGCTGGGCAAGATCACTCCAAGGAAAACGCCTTCTCCAAACCCTGTCTCCACCAGCTGTGCTGCGCCGCATCCACCCAGGGCCATGCATGTGGGCCTCAGATGGGTCAGCCTTGCAGGTCAGCAGCAAGTGACCATGGTGCATGTGTTTTTAAGCAGCTCCACGTAGTTCCTCCTGTCCCATTTTACAAGAATTTTCACTTGCTTTTTGTTAAGTAGATCAGTGGTTTGCAGCAAGGAATGATTTTTACCTTCCAAGGGACATGTGGCAATGGGACAGAGATATTTTGTGCTGTCAAAATCAGAGACAAGTGTGTGCTACTGGCATCTAGATTGGGTTGATGAGTGGATGGCAGGACATCTGTGACATTTAAATTTCAGGTAAAGAAGGAATGATGTTTTTAAGCATTAGAAGGTCTCAAATGTTGTACAGATCATTTTTATTCTTAAAAAAAAAACTATTATATATCTGAAATTCAGTTCTAACTAGGTTTCTAATTTTTTTTATTTTTTTATTTTTTGGATACTGCTAAACATCCCACAGTGCACAGAGCAGCCCATTCCTGCTCCACAGAAGAATTCTCTAGCCCAAAACATCAAGAATTCTGAGATGAAGGGCTGAGGATCTAGCTCAGTGGTCTAAGTGCCTGCCCGGCAAGCGCAAGGTGGTGAGTTCAATCCCCGGTGCCACAACAACAAAAAAAAAGAATTCTGAGATGAGGAATCCTGTGGTAGATGATGGTAATAAAAGTACAATTCAGATGCTAGAGAATGCTTGCATTTAATTTCTGAGTGTAAAAATGAAATGTAACTTAGATGGGCACCAGCCCACCAGCTAATCCTTAAAAGCCTATCTGACCTCTCACCTTTGTGGGTGGGCCAGTCTGAATCCCTGCATCAGAGTGAGCCCCTCCAGGTACTTAAGCTGGGGTCTTTTTCTGTCTTTCTTTTAACTTTCCAATTAAAACCTTTTTCATGTATGAATTTGTGCTTTAGTTTTAATTTCTGTTGTTACTTACTGGATAGTTAGTGACACCATCATAAGTGCCCTTATGAAAAGAGGTGTAGAAACATTAGACACACACTGAAAATACAGTGTGGTAAAGCAGAGGGACACATAGAGATGATGTGGCCACAAGCCAAGGAATGCAGACGGACACCAGAAGTTGAAAGAGTCAAGGAACAGATCCTCCCCTAGAGTCCCTAGACGGGGTACACCTTGATTTCACTTCAATGGAAATGATTTCAGGGTTCTGCTCTCCAGAATTGTAATAGAACACATTTCTGCTGCTTCTTAAATCACCAAGTATGTAGTCATTTGTTATAGTGACCCCAGAAAATTAATACAATGTTCTCCTGAGGAGTGAAGTAAAAGACCACTGTTTCTAGGAGGGTACTATATATACCATGTATGGATCACACATGATCTCCTGGGTCCAAGAGAGGGAACCAGAGGCAGCAAGG
The DNA here is from genome assembly GCA_004365215.1 of Cuniculus paca. Lineage (NCBI taxonomy): Eukaryota > Metazoa > Chordata > Mammalia > Rodentia > Cuniculidae > Cuniculus > Cuniculus paca. The sequence continues at coordinate 29,235 of RJWT010003233.1, read as the reverse complement.
ATTTTTTTTTAAATCTTCATCTTTGCATCCTAATATGAGATGTTTCTAGTAGTAGAATTTGAACTTGAACTTGGTCATGGTTTTTACTTGAAAAACAAGTGACATCTTGGAAAGAAATGTGGGAATCCAGGCCTTGCAAAACTTATGTCTAGAACTTTGGAAGAAATGTGCCTACCATAAATGGCCGAGTAGGCACACCTGGCTTCCAGCAACTGTGACTCAACTCAGCTATGTCTAGTGAGTTGGCTCTTGGTGCACATAAGACTTTGTGCTCTATGGGTCCCCTCTATCAGGCTTGATATGATTTAGGGCCATATGATTAGGGGAAATGAAATTTTGGTTCAGAGGAAGAAAGGGTTATATTTTGTGGCATGGGTTTTTTTTTGTGAAAAGAGGAGTCCCAGGGCATTGCTGCACATCTTCTTAAAAGTCTGGAGACACTTGGCTGGGCTCACGGGATGAGTGGCCAACAGCAGGAAAAGCACACACTTGTAAATGAAAAATAGGAAAACATGTGAAAGGGCCAAGGGTGATAAGAAGTTCTTATCTGTGGAGAAGCTAGAAAACATCCTGTGGTTATCATCAGGGAACAAACAAACAGAACCACTGAGATCTCTTCTGGGTCTGCTCATCTGGAAAGAATCACAACCCTCTTCTCTAGTTCAATGTGTGACCTGGGTATTTTTCAGTGTGATCTATAGGTTTTACCAGGTTGGTCTTGGAGGACCCATAATCATCTCTCTGCTATGTAATTTCTGGAGCAAGACTTCAAGTTGCTCATGTTACTAGAATGCCATGGTGATGGTGCTTGGGGGAAGCAGGGTGTGTAGCTGTGAAGTGGCCAGGACTTAGACAGCTGGATCCTGCCTGGCCCAAATATTCCTGAAGAACATGGAGATGATCCAGAGTTCAGTGAGTGGTCAGCCTCACCTCCAAGAGCCAGGATGCTCAGCAGAAAGGCCTGCTCCAGATGGTTTCTTGAAGTTCTCACTCTTGACCAGAAAAACCAGGCTGTTGGGGTCAAGTTGAAGACTCCAGAGAGGAGCTTTCATTCTTCATTTGAGTCCTGGCTAACTGTTGACTGGTGTTGCAACTTTAGACAGATTACCATTAAACCTCCATGAGTTTTAGTTTTCTTAAATGTAACACTGAATGAAAAATAGCTCCTCTCAAGATTAGGAAGATTATGTGAAAAAAAACATTCAAAATGTTAGCACAGAGCCTGGTGCATGGCTAAGTACTCAAATAATACAGTATTATTAGATGCTTTATTCAGGGACTGAGTGAGGGTGAAGAGGTGGGTAGAATTTACTGTCTTAATGCACTGTGTTAAAGTCCAATAGAAAGACTTTACATATATATTACTTTTCTTAATAATAGATGCTATCAGTTTTCCAAGTTGATCTGATAATATGGAAAACATTGTCGTGCTAAACAGCTGTCCATTTCTTCAATTATAGGATCCCACCTGTCACAAGAAATGTAAAATATGCTCCACAAATATATGGGATCATGTCCTCTGTGTGTGTGTGTGTGTGCGTGTGTGTGTGTATCCTAACATTTGGTGATAAAGCAAGCTAACGCTTTGCTCCTAAGTCTCTTATTGTGTATGCTTTCTGCCTGAGCACAACAGAATGGTGAGCTATATACAACACATAGTTGAAAATAGTGATTTTACTTCATTTTCTTTCAGCTTTCCATCCCTTGCCAGTTAAGAGAAGGCAGTGCTTGAAGGTCTTTATGGAAACCCTTTCATCCTGACTTCCTAAAACAAGTGAGATGTGTTTCTTTGATAGGGCCACTGGCTGAGGAGTTTGGGACGGTTTATATCTCATCTCTTACCTGCATGACTACATTAAATTCTCTCTCCTAGCTTGTACTCTTCCAAATGCTCTTTGCCCCACTGCCCTGTGTCTAGGGTGAACGTTAGAAATAGATCCGCTGCAGCTGCTCTGCTTCTTAAGCGATTCACACAGAGGTACAGTGGGGTTTCTCAACCTCAGCACGATTAACATTCTGGGCCAGACAACTCTCTGTCTAGGGGGCTGTCTTGTATATTGTAGGCTGCAGAGCAGCACAGCTAGGCTCCACTTTTAGATTAGATGCCAGTAGCAACTCTGATTTATGGTATCTAAAAATATCTCCTGGCATTCCCGAATGTTCCATCGAGGGCAAAATCACCCTTCAGTTACAGGAATTCTCATCATTTAAACTGGTTTAGTGGGCCCTCATGCTTCAGTTCTCGCCTTTTTCTTTCAGTACTACCCTTCTGCTCTCTGAGGCAGTAAGTAGAAGTCGTTTCGGGTCTGTGAAGGTGGCTCTTCCATCTCTCTTCTCTGGGCAGGGAGTATCGTACTCCCTTTCCAGCCCTGTTGTCACTTCTCCCCTCACTCCCCAATTCTGAGTTAGGAGTCTCCATATTTTTTCTGCCATATCACTTATTCACTCTATTACAATTGTATGAATTTGTCTGTGACATGTTCCCTTCTTAATACCCTCCAGCTAGCTACAAGCACTGTGAGGACAAGAGAACTTCACTCTTTTACTCTCTTCTGCAACCCAAGCACAATGCCTGGCATACCACAGATGCTCGATGCATACTTAGCTAATGTACTACTTGGAAAATGATTCTCTGGAATCACTGTAGCCCTTTAATTTTTTGAGACCGGAAGTAAGCCTCACTGACCTTTTTTGTCCATACATCAGTGGGCCTTAATTATAGGATGGATTTCCTGGGTCTTTAGGTTTATTTCATCAATTCCCTCGCTCAGTTGCAAGTTTATGCTTGAGCATTCTGGGCTGACCATTGTCATTAACTCTCAACACATGGTCATCAACATATTTTTAAAAGGACGAAAAGGGAGCCTAGATCCAACAAGTCCCAGATCCTATCTCCGAGTTCCTAGGAGTCAGCCCAGTGAATACAGCATGGAGTCGATGCAGATGCAGCCCAGTGTAAAAATAGTTAATAAGTGTGCCCGCAGAGTATGAAAGTTGCTGACAAAATCAGGACTATTTAGTCTACAGGGGAAGATTGAGAAGCAATCTGATAGTGGTGCTTTAAACTACCTGCAGCCCGGGGCCATCGCAAACAATGCAGATGGATGGTCTGTTTGAGGTGAGTGGACAGGCCCAAACTTGCCTCTACTGAGGCTTTTTAAAGGAATTTAAGTAGGCACTTTCTAGACTGTAATTTCAAGCAAGCTTTTGGAACAAGTCTGCCAGTAAAAAGTAAAACAAACTCTGCTTAGGGACTGTCTCCAAGTTTCCCACTAATCAGCTATTTACCATGGATTTCAGCTTGGGATGTAAATGAGACGTTGTGGGCCATCTGGTTTCTTCTCCTGGCTCTAGTCATGACAATATTCAAACTAATTCAGGTATTTGTTGCTTTTGAAAACACACATGCACACTCTTGCTTTTGCACAAAGCTTTACACACCAGGTCGTGGTATTTCCAGTCATGCATAATGTTAGATAATCCTTTTCTTTTAAGGTCCACTTTACCTTTTTTTTTCCAGTAGTATTTGCATGTCTGAATGATTTTTTTTCTTTGTTTAGATAAATTATCAAGTGTTGGAAGATAATTTAGAAGTCCTAATTAATCTCTTTGTTGCTATGCTGCAGCAGCAAGCAAAAACACCTAAACGACACTCAGGATTTGCAGGCAGATTTATTTCCATAGACAGGCACCAATGGGGATCATTCCCAGAATATCAGGTGGCCCTGATCCCTAGTGGTCTAAGCCTTATATAGGATAAGCAAGCAGGAAGTACAGAGGCAGAATGGCTTGTCAATCGGGGATTGGTTTATACAATGTGCATCAGTGACCAGCTATGCATCACAGTGGTCAGCTGTTTCTAAGAGACAGAAGCAACTGGAACTGGAGCAAGAACTATTACCTGGGCAGCTAACGAACTGAAGTATACTGACTGGGGGTGGTGGTGCATTTTCTGCTACAGTATAGAAGATGAAGCTAAGCCATAGAGAGAGTAAAGAACTTTTTCAAAATTCAGAGATAGTTAAAATACTTGAATTCAGGTCTCAGTTCTTTAGTTAATTCCCAACAACCTTCCCTACATAAATATAACAAAGAACCAGCATAGAGAATCACAGTCCTAGGAAGTTAGATGAGAAAACATTGGTGGAATGGTTAGGATTCTTCAGGTGCAAACAGCCTTTTTCAACCAAACTTAAATGCAAGTGATCTTGTTACAGGCAACTGAGTTAGATAGAAATATTATAGGCAGTCAGACAGAGCTAAGTCATCTAAGGAGCTAATGCAGAAACCCAGATACCTTGCAACTGTGGGGGAGACAGACACCTTCTGCTGTGGGTCGGACCTCAGGACAAAAGATCAAACAAATGCACCCACTTCCTGAGGACTGATATTCTAAATAGGTCTCTAGCACCCTGAGGAAGCCAGGAGTCACCTATCTTGACCCCCTAGGGGAAGAGTCACTGCTCCTTAAAGCATGCTCACTGGCTACTGACTCACTTCCCCATTTATCCCCAACTTAATCAATTTTACCTGAGCAATTAATCTTATTAGTTAACCATAGTTCCATCCCACCTTATGCCCACCTTGCGCGTTTCCAGGTTTTCCCACCTTGGACCCATCTCGTGATTTTACTCTATAGAAGTCCCTAGAAAAGACAGAGTCTTTGGCAACCCACTCGGTAACCCTTCTGTCCCTCAGACAGAAGCTTTCTTTCTCTCAATAAATATATTCTGCTCTTAACTTCTGTTGTTCCTAAAATTCATTCCTCGATTTTAGAGAACATGAGCTCATACCGGACATATAGTAGGTTGGGAGTTTCCTTCCCCTATATCGATCTGCGATAACTCTAGTTACATAGAGGTTAATTAATTGTATACAATGGATATCTTATGGCATTGGAAACTCATACTCCAGAAAAGAGGTTGTAAACTTTTACTGTAAATGTTTGCAACTTGTGGACAATTACACCTAAACTTTCCCTTTGCCTTTGTAAGAAGAAAACAGCAAGACATTCATAGATAAACAAATGTGGTTTTTCTTTAATAAAACTTTATATACTAAAATAGATAACTGCTGAATTCAGCCTTTGGGTTGTAGCTTGTCCACTCCTGCTCCAGAAGAACCCTGAATGAAGAGGACTTGGAGCACACAACAGAAATATACTCAGATTCACTGAAGAAGGAGAATTATTCAAGAGCTCATAGAATCACTCAGCAAGAAAGGGCCCTTGGGAAGTTCTGGGGATCTATTTCCCCTTTCCCCAGGGTCCCAAGCAGAAAAGATCCTTAATTCCTAAAAGGCAGGCATATTGGCCAAACTGGTCCATGTGCTCACTTAATGGCTAGTCCCCTCATGAGGACAGAACATAAAAGAGAGACGTCCCACATAAAAACTGAGGGGAAATGGTTTGAGGCCTGCAAGAAAACAATAAATGTTCACTGCAGAATCTTACTGAATATAAAGGGACACATTCCTTTTTAATTCGGCCATCAGAGCACTGTAGAAAACAAAACAAAGCAACCCTAGACTCAGTTATAATTTCAAGTACCCCAGATCCTGAAATCTTTAGCATCGAAAAAGTAGGATGGAAAGTTAGGGAAGAGTCAGGGAGTGCGAGCACGTAATGCAAACTGCTACGTTTTGACTTTTCAATCTTTATGCTTATTCAGAAATGGGCTAAAAGCTCCACTAAGTAGAAACTAGGTCTGGGTTCCTCACTCTTGGCTCAATCCCAGTACGGTGGTAGACATGCACTGGCCATTCATGCAGTCACTGATTCTCTTCATTCACTCATGTAACAAGGCCCTTCTCCTCACGGCACTCTTCTGGGCACCGAGGAGCCATCATTTTGGAAAAACAACTCTACCCTTGTGCACCTTAATATATAGGGGATAAGGAAAAAGGAAATGAAATTTAAAACCTTGAGGACATGTAAAATTTTAATATGATAAAAACTGCAAAATAGCAAGAGGGGGACCCATCATATATGAAGATAACAGGAGTTATGGATCAGGTAAGAGGTGCTCAGGAAAGGTTCCCTCAGGAAATGATGGTTCTGAGCTCAAGAGAAAGAGCATGAGTTAAGTAGAGGAGTGGGGGTGATGGAAAAACCACTTCCTGCAGGGAGGACAGCACATGCAAAGGCCATGGGGCAGGAGGAAACACGATATAGAGCTGATGTGGCCAGAACATAGAAAAGACATGAAGTAAGGGGGCAGATGAAGGGAGAAATGAGAAAGAGACAGAATGTTTAAAACCTTACAGAGTAAGGTTAAATTTTGCCATTTATCCATAGAACCTAGGAAATCAGAGTGGGGAGATACAATTCAGATTTAGATCAAAATTAGGTCACCAGTAGTAGAGGAGGAACTGGGTTGGAGGATAGTGCAAACAGACATTGGTTCAAGACCAGGTAGTAAGTTGGTGGCGAAGTCTTGGTGAGAGGTGATGGTAATGGAGATAGATGAAAGGAAGTGGGTGTATTTGAATGACATAGAAAGAGTAAAAGAAATTGGATTGATTGTGGATTGGTAAATACTAACTCCTAGGATTATTGGTGCCCAATGTGTATTTTTTGAATCGTTCAATGATTATCTGCCCGTAAGTCTGGATACACAAACATCCCTTAAAATATCTTCCTTTTGTAGATGTGCATTCAATGCTCACTGGTCACCTTAGTGAATTACTATCAAGCTTCATTCAAATAATGGTCTTTGGAGGAAGCCTTGTAACTTCACCATTCTCCTTACTCTCCTTGTAACATTTTGTCCACAAAACTAAACTGTTGTTTAAAAGATGGACAATGAGTTACAGAAAACTGAGTGTCTCTGATCATGAGCACCATGAGGGCAGGCATGAGCCTCATTCATCCACCTGTCATTAGTATAATACTTATCCCAGAAAGGCTCCAGAAATTTTGTTAAACGTGCAGGAAGCCTACACCTTTTCCTGCAGAGACTCCAGTCTGGCTAGGTAAATAAGACAAAAAAGGTTTTTAAAAAAATAAAACGAGGAATCAAAGCAAAGAACTGAGCAAGATGACCAGTGGAGGGAGCATAGAGGACATGAATGAATCCAAAATCCTCCCTCGCGTCCCAGGTTACCTGAGAACCATCCGAGCACCATGTTGAGAACACCACTTGGACAGCACCCTGGAAAGTGCCTTACCCAAAGTCTACCTCCCATGGGTCCTGAAGATTTGCCTGTATTGTGGAGAAGAGTTGGGTGGCCTGGGGGAACAGCATTAACAATGGCAAAGAGAATGGAAGAAGCATGTACAAGCACAGGCCTTGACAACTGTGGCCCCAGGAGAGTTGAAAAGGCCTGCATGTCGTAATGGAAAGAACACCAACAGGCCTTGAATATCTTTAATCTTGACTTTGTCTCTTACTTAGCTGGGTGCCCTGAGGCAAGAAGAAATTTCTCACCATTTAACACTATTAATGGGAATTCTGGTTTACAGTCTCTACCCCCTCACTCCCCGCTGTTGCAGACCTGACTGTGCTACAGTGAACTGCAGTGGTGAGGAGTGAGCTTATTGTGGGACATGTGCAGGAACAGCATCTAGGAGGAATGAAAGATGCAGTATGGGTCAAGGAGAAGATGAGCTGTGAGACAATTGCAACAAAGGCCGTGGCTGGGCCCACATGCAGCTCTGGACCTGGGTGGGGATCCTGTGGATGTGCCCCCCACCTTGAGATAAGAGAACTAGAAACTGGAAAGGATAAAGAATTCCTGGGTGCTCTCAGGGGTCAGCGCTCCTTGTGGCTCAGGGAGTAAGTGCTTTGGTCTGGATGGAGCACTGCTCTGAGCACCTCTTCTCTCTGCAGTTCCCCCAGTGTGTATCAAATAGGCTGGCATTCAAAATTCAGCACGATCTCATCAGAGCAACATTGACTACCTGTCTTGTATCTTTTGCTTCAGCCAAATCAGCTACTATCCTTTTCTTGTGATTAACTTACTGCTGACCCTCAGATCAATAAAGCCCTCATTCCCTCTCTCATTAATTTTTCACTTTCTTTCATGGGACATGCAATGGACAATTAAAAAAATTTTGACTGTCTAGAATTTCCTCTTTTCGTATGATAATGGACACGCACACACACATTTACTTTTCCGTTTTGTGCATGGAATACTTTGACCAGTGGTGCTAGCATATGACATAGTTCTAACTAATTGTAAAAACAGCAAAGCATGATTTACTTAAAAGATAAACACTTTCAATTACTCCCTAAGCCAAAATCCTGTGTAAATAATCAAAACATTGCAGATATAAGATAATATTTCCAATAAGCTCGCATCCCTCATTGCAACAGATCTCTAATGCAAGAATGTTAAGTCCAATGTTTTTATGGTTTCAAATATTCTTTATAAAAAAAGAAAAATAAGCAGACCATGACAAGAAGACTGGACCTAAAACAAGTAATGGAATTCAAATTTGTTTATTCTTTCAATTTGAAAAAGGGTAACTTTGGTTTTTTTAAATTTAAATATTAATTTTTATTAGTGCATGTTTGCAGTTCATAATGATCGTAGTCATCGTGGGGAGTTGGCACATCTTAATTGTTTTTAACCTTCCTCTTTCTCTCCTCTTTTTCCATCTCTTTGTCCCTTACTCATTTACATCTTTGAAAGTGGCAAATTCTTCCACTGGTCCTGGATTTCTCCATTTCTGAGAGAGAAAGCTGATAACCACAAATGTCCCTGTCAGTCCAAAAGTCTGTGATTAGAGGAAAAATTTAAGCTTCTCCATCTTCGTCTCTTTCCATTCTTCTGTCTTGTGCCATAGGGCATAGTCTTATCCAACAGTTTGTGTAACTCCTTCAAGCCTTGGCCCCCTGCCCCTAGGCGTGAGCATCCTCTTTCATAAGTTCACTTTCTCCTGGACTGAAGGATCTCTGTCAAATCTACAGGTGTCAGTTCATGTATCAGTTTCTCTAAGAAACTTGACCTCTTAGATTAGGTGGGGAGTCAATGAAAGATTCCTCATTACATTTTATATGTTGATCAGACCATGTATCTCACTTTATTAATTTGTTCATGCAATGATCTATATCCTCTACTTATACTGCCCCAAACTATAAACTGTAACACACAGTAGAACCTAAACTCTGACACTTGGTTTAATTAATTAATTGATGAATAAATGTGACTTAAACTAATGAAGAAAGAGTATGTGACTGATGATCATTTGCTTCTGGTCCTGTGTTTAATTCAGATAGTTATTCATCTTTTTCCCACTGTGGGATAGACGTTCACATCCATTATCCATGAATTGTCAGTGAGAAAGGTCATTAACTCTACCAGAGGGAAAATAATGCTGACTGCAGTTTCAACCTCCTTTGACTTTCCAAGAACTGCTTTAAGTACATTTTGTTTTCGAAGATCAGCCTCTCTCCAGCTTCCAAAAGTCTGTCCTGGCCCATCCAGCTCATCCCTGGCCCTCGTTACAGGGGAGATAAGTGAGTCCAGCAGTTTCTGAGCCAGCTCTAGCAGAAAGTCAGAGCATAGGGAGGTTGCAGGAAGCAGGATTTCATATTTCTGGCCTCTGGATGCTCCCTGATTATTCTTTTTCTTTCTTTCTTTTTTTTTTTTTTCTGAGAACAGATTAGGATGAAGCAGATTAGGGAACAGTCATGAGACATGAGCCGTACTGAATCTCTCTCTGCCACAAACATTCCCCTGGGGAAGGAAAGAGGACATATTCAACAGTAAAACAGGGTAAGAGTTGGGCCTGCTCAGTGTGGGAAGAACCAAACCAAAGGTAGCCCATGAATAATAAAAACTGGGTTAGATAAGAAAACCCAGTCACCAAAAGTAATGTGGCTTTGTCATCTCCTTTCCTGATACCTACATTAGTTTTCCTCACATATGTACTTAGAAGTCTGTCCTAGAATCATGAAGGATCCTGCTTTTACCCCAAATTGGAATACTGTTAACTGTTGAGATTCTATATCTAAGTGTTGACCTCTTGGTAGCAAAGGGTGAAGTCCTAACTGTGTTAATTCCTTTTAATGGGCCATGAGGGACATCCATTCCTTAGCTTTGTGAGCCTGAGGTAACTGTTAAACTTGAAACCAGAGATATAAGTGTCTGATACAGACACTAACACAGGTAATCAGCAAATGCTGAAGGGGGAGACTCCCAACTTTAGAGGAATATGGCAGCATCGCTTCCAGTCCAAAATAGTAGACAAAACAAAGAAAGTGCCCTTGTGTTCCATTTGCTAGGTGACTTCAGCTTGTTCCAGAGAAACTATCATTTTTGCTGTTTGAATAAAACCTCAGAACAGTTAGGTTGAATACGAGGAGAACCACATGAGATGCTTTGATGAGGAAGGTGGGGCTTATTTTTTATTTTTTATTTTATTTTAAAGAGAGAAAATAACCCAGAAGAAAACATAAAGCAAACAAAAGAAACATACAAAAAACAAAACAAAACAAAACAAAAAACCAAAAAAACCCCAAAACTATAGCAATACAGGATTTCAAAACAAGATGATAGGAATTTGACAACGATTGTTATACTGCATATTGTTATCTTCGAAAGAATTGCTCAGATTATCAGATTATAGGCATGCAAAAGTGATCAAACAATATGAGCACTAAGTGTTCCTTTCCTTGAACTAATAAAAATAGTAGTACAATTATCTTAGCTATCGTGTGTGTGTGCGTGTGTGTGTGTGTGTGTATTTTTTTCCTTTTCCTTCAGAAGGTGGGGCTTTTAAGCATTATTGTGACAGTTCAGAATATATAGTTAAAGGAAATTGTAGTGTTTTAATTTTGATTTTACTTTCCCATACAGTGCTTCGTATGTGAATTCTGATGCCCTTAGTACATGCATACAAGCTTTCATCACTGTTTGACACTTTCTCATCATTTTTGAGTTGAGTTCCATGTGTCTTCCTATTGTGGCTCTTTCACAGCAGGTTTAGTCTCTCTTTTGGTGAGCTGCTGCACAAAATTAGGTGGGCACACCTGTGACCACTTGACCTTGGACCATCTCCAGACAAGTGCCCTGCAAGTAGCACTCAGAGTGCCCCACCCACCCTGAGTTCTCCTCCTTCTACACCTCCATGAGGTGGGGCCAATCGGCCTGGCTATCATCCATTTCTGAACAAGGTGCCAGAGCCAGCTGCTACCAGATTAAAATGATTAATAACGGTGATGATAAAACCTACCGAAAGTGTCTGCCAAGAGCCACTCCTGCTCACAATGTGATGTTTTCTAAACAAATGTGGAAGGAAAAGAAGGGAGGCGGAATAGAGTAGACACCAAGAATAACATCCGAGTTGATGCTGCCAGGCCATTCCAGGTCTGGAAAAACAGCAGGCTGTATCCAGACTGGTTTCTGGGAAAGAAAGTGGATCCTTGTCTTTGCTGGGAGATGCAGTAGGGAGCATCTGGCTGCCAGTGCAGCGGTGAGCCGCAGGCTTCCCTTGGACCAGTTGGACTTTGTGTGCAGCTGGCTCCTAAGAATGAGGAGCTAATTAAGACGGAAAGATATTCATTGTGAATCTGGTAGCTTCCCGTGGAAACTACAACTTGAAGTGAATGAACAAAGACTCTTGGAGAGGAGGCTCACACACACTAATAAAGGAGAATGCAGAGACCTTTCAGCAGGTGAAAGTGGCTTCGGTGTTGCATAAAAACACCCACCTGCAGCACAATGCAAAACTCCAAAGGCAGATGGCCTCACAGGAAGTGACAGGAAACTGTCCAACACAGACTTTCTCCTAAAATATGCATTCAGCTCTCTCAGAAGCTCAATACACAAAAACGTAGTTTCGAATGGGTCAGCTGATACTGTAAATGTTAGTTTCCTTCTAAATAGGAGTGATATCACTCTTTGTCTGTCAGGTGACTTTTTAATGCTCACACCTGTTACAAGAAAGGGGGAGACTGTATCTTCCACTGTGGGCTTAATCCCCACTGCCACATGATCAGTTCACTCAAATGACTGGAAAAAAAAATAAAAGGAGATTGCATTGTCACATAACTCGTTGGAATTCAGGGAAGCGAAGTTTAAAAAATGATGATTGTTCACTCTCAGCACATGCTGTGCCACTAACATACTTTGTGATTTAGGGCAAGGCAGTTATCATTTCTGAAACTCAATTTTCCCATTTACAAAAATAATAAGACAGACTTCACTCATCTTATATGACAACTCTGAGAACCAAATTAAAAATAACATAAAAATGATTTGAAAAGTGAAAGATATATATGTAAATGCGTACTAGAATAATGATTTAAAGATAGCAAAGGCTGCTTCATGGTTGATTTATCATTAAATTAAAAGATCTACTTTTTAAAAATTGAAAAATAACACAGAAAACTGTTGCAATTCTTTTTGTTTTAACAAAGAAAAGTGCTCCAGTGCAATTTCTTCAACTCGCATTCCATTTCTGAGACTCTTTGAAAAGTGCAAAAGGCAGCTAAATTTCAGTTGTGGGATAAACATCTTGACTCTATCTGGATGGGGAAACGTCTGTTTCCATTAAGCGATCCCAATTTCAAGGGCTTCATCTGAGCCATAAACCATCATTCTCTACTTGGAAGGCAGAGGAGCAAATTCTGACACAGGATGGAAACTCAAGAGGTTGGCAACTCACAAAGATTCTTTATTTTCAAAAACTATGGCAAGAATTGGATTGGCAAACAGCAATTGTGTGCCCATGTGTGTGTACTTGTGTTTTTCCACTTCAGTATAAAGTAAATAATATGGATATGAAAGCAGTAAGTAATTTTTAGTTTCCCAACACAGTTCAAGAATAACATGGCTGATTTTGCAGAAGGCAACATGAGAAAATTTAAAGAAAAAAAGGAGAATATATATAATTTCGTTACTGGCGTTAGTGACTGTAGACTTTGTTGGTTGTCGTCCCAACATTTCCCCCTTTCCTTTCCCCTTTCTGATTGAACCCACTATCCTTCCCCACAAAGCCAGATGTCTTATACCACAAACATGGTGATTATGTTTCCTTGCTAGTGACTGCATTTGAATGGGCTTTTGCCCCTATTTTGGGTTCCACACTGAGGTATGGAAGGAAGTCCTCTGGGAGGATTGTGGGAAAGATACTTTCATTTATTTTATGATGCAGTTTCTCGTTCTGCTGAAAGGTGTCATAGCTGAAATGAGGCAGGCTCCTTGTGACTCTGAGAGAAGCTAATCTGAGGATGCTAAATCAGAAAAGTGCAAAGTCCTTTATGGATAAAAATAAAGAGGGCCTCCTGATATTATTGAGTAGCTACTAGCCAGCCCTGGAATCACCCTCCCTCTGGATTTCTTTTTGTGTGGTTTATCAACAACCCTATTGTTGACTTAATTTGAGATAGGGGATTCTATTGTTGGTGGCCAATATTATCCTAACTGATTTATGATCCATTTATGCTTAACATTTGGTGCTGACACTGTCATGGCATTGAAATTATTCTGAATGAATGTGAGACAAATGGGCTGAGTTGGTGCCTTGTAAAGAAACGTTAGCACATCAGTTGAATGAATTGCTAAAGAGATTAAACACATTCCCTGTCCTAGGCATCATACTAGGTGCTTTGAGTTAAAGACCCAATTTTGATTCTCAGGAAGCCCAAGAGCTAGTACTCTGACATTTTTGAGTATATGACATTGCATTCTCACAAGCAATAAAGTGTACACACGTTGCTCTGAGTCATAATTTTCCCACAGGAGAACCTTTGCTTCTTTGGGTAACAAATTGCTTGTTTGCAATGGTGTGCTCACTTGCATATATATTTTTCTCAACCCATTTAAAGCAAAAATGAATGTTTTAGAGTGCTACATCTTGGTTCAATTAAGACCTGCTAAATGGATTACTGTTTTCCATAAAGCACCTGTTATATTAGGCATCATGCCAGTGGCTTTAGGGGATATGAAATTTAAAAAGGACAATCCTTGTCTTCAAAAGGCCTACAATTTAAGAGGAAAGACAAATAGTTATCATCTAAAGTGAATTTGTACCATATCAACCACACAAACGAGAAACTTGTATGGTGCAGTCTGAGGACGGAGTCACTTCTGGTTGGTAGAATCAGACAAGGCTTCATGAGAGATGTGGAATCCAAGCTGCACTTTGGAAAACATGCAGACTTTCAAAAAGCAGAGTACAGGGCAGGGCATGAGTATACAGGTGGAAAGATCAGCACCTGCGCAGAATGGCAGAAGGACCCTGCAGAGCATGTTGACCAATGGGCTGATAAAGTGTTGAAATGACCCAGAACAGGGAGAGGGTGACTGAAGCATTTGGATGACAGAAACCAGACTCTAAAATATCTGGGCAGGCTGGAAAGATAGGCTGAATCCAGCAGAATGAAAATGAGCTGGGCTAAATGTACTGTTTTGCATTTGATCATTAAAGGGGAAAGCATTCATAATCACAGTGGCTTATGTGAAAAAAGACCTTGTGTTTTTATTGCATGTAACCTTATATGCATTAATTGTATTGTTGCCATCAAGGCTGAGCATGCCTGGGTCATATTTCTCTCCCAAAATACAGGATGCCTTGTCATTCTTTTCAAATATGTATTCATGTTTTTATTGATGCCATAACAATTTACCCCTAACTTAGTACTTTAAAAACAATGCAACACTTTTTTATATTTGTAGAGGTCAGAAGTCCAGCACAGGTCTCAATGGACTAAAATCCAGGGGTTAGTAGCCTGCATTGTTTCCTGGGAACTCCATGGGAGAATCTATTTCCTGTTCTTTCTAGTCGTTGGAATTCAATTCCTTAGATTTAAAGAACCAAGTTTCCTGTGTTATCGCTGACTATAAGCTGAGGGTCATTTGCAGCTGCTTCTAGAACTACTACATCCCTTGGTTCATCTTCAAAACCAACAATGGCAGATTGAGTCTCTCTCTCTGTCTCTCTCACTGAAAGGTTTTTCGCTTTTAAAGATTCATTGTACCTACCTAGATAATCTGGGAAAATCACATCTTCTCAAGATCTGGAAACTTCATTATATCTACAGAGTTTCTTGGCCATCTAAGGCAACATATCTACAAGCTCCAGGGATTGGGGCATGGACATCTTTGGGGAGCCATTATTCTGCCTGCTGCATATGTTTTGGCCATCTGAACTGTCCTGCTCTGTGATAGATGCCAGTGTATCAGCTGGGCATTAATAAACTGGGGCAAATCCAAGTGATACTTACCACACAGGTTAGAGAATTCAAAACTGTATCACTCCTCAAGTGAGAACATGTTCCTTGGGTATTTGGGAGCAAGGGGAAACATAAGAGCTATTTCAAATTATCTGAAAGCCTACCACGTAAAATGAACTTATTCTCCATTAAACAGAATGTAGAGAACAATCGAGAAAAAAGTGGAACAATTTTAGCTCAGTCTAGGAAATGCAATCCTTGATCTCCAAAAGTGGCCCCAGTGAACCATGCTTCTTGGTGCATGCGCACTTGTGGACCCCCTTCCCTAGTGAATGTGAGCGAACCTGCGGCTTCCTTAAGCCAGTGAAATGCAGCAGAAGTGATCATGTGGCACTTCTGAGCCCAACCACTAAGAAGACCTAGAACTTTCATATTTACACTTTTGCAAACCCTGAGCCATCATGTTAAAAATCCAACTATTGCTGTAGAGAAACCCCAAAAAAGGCCAGCAGTATTATCTGAGTCCAACTCAAATTATCAACTTACAGAATTAAAAACTAAATTAATGATTGTTGTCTTAAGCCGCTAAATGTTGGGGTGATTTGTGATGTACCAAAAGCTAACTGATGTACCCATTCATCAGATCATATGCCTGTGTTCATACACTTTTCCAAGCACATTTTAAGTTTCTCATCATACAAAATGGAGTTTGTTTTTCTTTCAGTTTGATTACAAAAAATACCGTTGGCTTTCATCGACCATTTTAACTTCCTTCCAACATTGTGCTTGATTTAATGTGTTGTTTATTGACACATGCCTCTGTATGTTTCCTTTTCCTAATCTGATGATTTCCTTGATGACTCAAATGTATGGAGCACTCTTAATCATTTTGCTGTCATAATTCATTTACCCTCAAAAAATAACACAATTTAAAGAGTATTTAAGCTGAAACATAGGTCAATAATTTGAAACAGATGGTTTAAAGAGTGTGCTTGAAACAAGTGAAAATACACAGATAGTGAAAGAAAAGCATAGAAGCCAGGAATCCCCCAAGGTTTTGATGGACACCGTGTTGAACTTGACAGTACCGAGGATAGCACTTTTGCAATGAGAAGAAAAAACTGGGAATAAGTATTAACCATCAGGCTAAGCAAACACAGATATATTTCCATTTGGAAGTTTATTACTGTGCCAATTCAAATGAGCTTACATCTGGTGTTTCTTTCTCTACAATAACTGCATGAAACTCTAAGCTTTTCAGTGACACCTTAAAAAGTACAATTCTGAATTAAAGTCTCCAAAGACTTTGACATCGAAAAAAGGAAAAAGCATACACACAGACAAAATGCAAGTAATGATGATTTTTGATGCAGTATTTATGTGCTAGTTCCCACATGGAGTACTTCATACGTTTCAAAACTTTTAACATTAATAACAATCCTTCACATCAGGTAGTATTATTTCCCTTGTTTTACAGATGAAATCACCACAAAGCAAATTTTTATTATTATTTTTAAATTGAGAAATAAGATTAGATGTGTTTATGGTGTATAACATGACATTTTGCTGTATGTACACATGGTAGAATGGTAAATCAAAGTATTAGTGAATCCATCCCTCACAAACTATTTTTTGTGATGAGAACGCCTAATTATATCTTTCAAGAGCATTTTAAAGACCAATTTCAGAATTTTATTGCCTAAACAAGCTTAAATAATAACACAAACATGATGGAATTCTGCACGGTGGCATGTTAGAATCTATTTGAGATATAGAAAAAGCATCTAAGTTTAAAAAAGCGTTGTTATCGTATAACACTATTGCATATTCTAAAAAGACATGTTGAAAGGACTATGCGAGGGAACAAGTCTTATCATGCAGTGTTTGATCAAGGCATAGATTTTGGTTACTTGACTCTGACACAGAGTTATCTTATGTTGGTTTGTTTACAATGGAAATGTGTGTGAAGAAGTGAAAAAGAAATCTGGTGTGGGAAAGTGGTAAGAAAACTAAAATAATAAGAAAGAGACAATGCTCAACTCTTCAGCATGCTATCAGTAATCTTCAAAAATCCCTTTCAAGATTAAATATGTGTCCAGTGTCATCTATATTCCATACAGTCAGGAATTGTTCCAGAAGCAGCTCCATTCTCTATTTTATTAACTCCTCATGAGCATCCTACAAAATGTGCAGTGCTGTTTTTATCACTACAGAGCAAGAGGAAGTGACACACTCAAGTTGTTGCAGATAGAACCAGGTGGAGCTGGTATTATAGTTGTGTTTTCCTGATTTTTCCCAGACCACTGCATCCAGACCACCGGAAGCTAGTAGAAAGTACTAATGGTCTTGGCAAAGAAGCAAAAACGGATATCATACTGCTCTCAGGAATCTAGAATTTGGGGGACCTTTAACCATGGACAGCCAATGCCCTGTAGCTTCTAAAAACAGAAGCATACACTCAATCAGCCTCCAGGTTATCCACCATTTCACTGGCATTAGGAGTGAAATGAGGCATTGAGTATGTGTTCTAAAGACACCCTTTTAGAGCTTTAGACATGAAGGAGTAGGTGTGATGAGATAGAAAGGCTTTTTCTAATGGCTTCTATTGATCTATATTGCCACCAGCAAAAGAAAATATTGTGGAACTAAATAAAGGTCATTTTCTTAAACCCCATCGATTCCATCTCTGGAACCTCCAAAACATCTGGCACAAAGATATTCATTCACTACAGCATTAATTTTTAAAGCGAATGAGCCTGCTTCCACCTGCTGAGTAGTTGTGACTGTAGCTGCATTTCACCATACCCAGTTGAGCTATCTCTAGCATGCTTTCAGTTGTATCTTAGAGCCTGTTTTGAGTGCACGGCATAGACTAGTGTCTCCAAGAGGCCTTGGGAGCTTGTTGAAAAGGCAAAAGCTCAGGCCGCATCCCAGATCTGCTAAATGAGAATCTGGATAGATGTTTTCTACGTACCTTAAAATTGAAGAAATAATTTCCTAGACCATCTTTTTCTCAGGTCTTTTACTTACAGTTTCTTTGGAGGAGGGCAAGAGACACTTCAGAATTGGATTCTAGACAAACTCTATTTATTGCCACTTATAAACTATCTGTACATCAGATTCAATTAGTGGATCTATTTTTATATGAGTTGACATGCAGGTGACAGGGGAAGACAGTCCCAGATGCACAATGCAGTACTAAATAAGGCGTGTGGTCTTAGAGAAGCTTCATCAAGCTTTTCCAAGCTTCATTTTTAGAAGGGAGAGTTACAGAGATAACTTGAAAAATAGGCCACTAGAATTTTATTATTTCTTCTGATCCCAAGACAAAAATTGCAATAAGGGGTTATCATTATTTCATAAATGAAAGCACCGCCTGAGTGAAGACTCAGTTATTAGCACGACCACATCCTGCTAATGTGGGTGTCATGGATGGACACCAGGCCCTTTATTCACATTAGCTGTTTGCATTCCTTTACCATTTCTATCAGAGGGTGAATTTGCATTACATTAACAGTGTCCGCAGCTTTTAGTGAGCGCCTAAAGAAGACACCCAATAAAATAAGAAGCCTAGAGATATCACCTGAAAGGGCAGGACTCCATCTCTCTCTCTCTCATTTATCTCCTACTTTGATTCTAACTCACTCCTCATGGGAACGTGTTGCAGAGAGTTCTGCCTCCTTCAGGATTCACTGATCTTATACAGGTAGAAATCCTGTAACTTCCAAGGTTAATGCAGGAATCCATTTTACTCTCTCAGTGACCACACACCTGGTGGAGGCAGGACTGAAGAGGAGCCCATGTGCTCAGCTGTATGAAATCACAAGTCTAAGGTAGAGAGGTGATGACGTCCAATCCTGCTTTCTATGGTATGGATGGGCTTCCATACCATGTCCTGTTGTGCATCCTTTGCCTTCATAGGTTTGCAAGTGACCATAATCATCTTGTGCATCCAACTCTTCCTAGACTTGGCCATTAACTTTAGTTTAGTGGCAACTAAATATGTTCCAATAGAAAAATGTTTTTTGGGGGGTAGCAAGTTTAAGAGGCAGATGAGAAATATGCATGAGTACAGGACACAGGACATGCGTACACAGACACAGACATACACAGACATACACACACACCTGTCTGCCCGCAAGTACCCCTGATGACTGTGGCTCATATTTACCTCTACTGCCAGAGTTTTTATTTTGCCTCTTTTCCGTTCTACTAATCTTATAAGAGTTACTGTAGGAACTCCTGATGAGTAAAAATAACTCTAGAGATATTGAACTTTCTGGGATAATTCATTTGAGTTCAGGATTCCTTCTAAATCATTTGTTTGAATTCCTCTAGTAAAAAACCCATAAATAAAAACCACTAATGAGTTTGGAATACTCTCAGAAAAAGAATAGGATGGCACACAATACATTTTGAGCAGTTATTCTATACTAATACTAATTGTTTCTATGATATCATATCTTCTTTAATCACAATAACTTTAAAAAGTAAATAGTTATCCTTGTTTTATGAGTCAAGTGGGGCTCAGTCTTTCATATGCAGCTACATAGATTCAGATTCAGGGTTTTGATAATAAACAGCCTTAGGCTTTCTGTGCATAGAGATTGCTTCAGGAATATGTTTAAATATGGCAGTCTCTGATTCCAAAGAGGCATTGACAGACAAGTCTTTCTGGATTCCCATCAAAGTTCTGAAAGTGGACTTTGGCATCTCTCTGGTTTCCTTGAGAAGGCCATGCATTGCTCTCTCCTTGACTCATTCTATGTTTCTATTATGACTTTTTTAGAGGATAACTTTTTTATGCATGTGGAAAAGAAAGAAAGGAATCAAATATGGATCTTTGTTCTTTCCCTTGTCAGGCAAAAGATGTGTCCACAGATCACTGGATGAAGACTCCAAGACCAGGACACAAGTCCTTACTACCCACAGTAGGATTTGTCTCATTGTCCTGCACACTAGCTTCATAGCGATGAATAAGGATAGTGGTGACTAATAAAATATTTGGACATCAATACAAGTTTTGTCACAGAGGGAATGGAAGTAAGGAAATCATAATCTTGTATCAATTATATTTTTGGCCAGTGGGTGAGAAGTATAGAAAGGAAACAGCACTAAATGTACTGAAATGGGATTTATCAGGAGAAAAGATAAAGAAAACTGATGAATGAGAAGAAGATCAAGAGCGAAAAGATGACAGTGGTACTGAATGCTGCTTTGCCTCTTGAGGGTTCCATGTTCTTTTGCAAAATGAGGTCACAGGGAAGGCAGGGATTGATGATCTCTAAGACCCTCTCCTACTCTAAAATTTGTGTGCCATAGCTGTGCAATAAGAGGCATTTAAAAACTGGACTCTTTCTTCAGAAGAGGCTTTGGGTATGCTGTTCATTAAAGAGATTAGCTGTCCATTTGCAGGGATGTCTCTCCAATGAGATAGGACAGAATGACCCAACACAGTTTTAGTTTTGATTTGTTGTATGAAACACATATCCAGTTCCCTGGCAAGTTAAGCCAAAAACATCTCCTCATATGTTTCAGGAATCTAAGTGTTTGGCTGAGACACAGAGCAAATGCCTCCTACTAATGTGTGACAAATCCATATGGAAAAAAGCACTTTTCCTTTGTCCCCATGTAACACAGCTGAGAAAGGCTGATTTTTCTGACTTTGAAAAAAGTCATAAACCAGGTGGGTGGTTTATTTCACAAACTGGTGACAATCTAGTGTGTCTCTCCCACAGAGACAAGATGGGGTGAGAATTCTTCTGTGATAGCCCAAGGCTGTCAACAAGGTCTATGACATGAGCAATTGGGTCTTCTGCCAGGCTGAAGGATAGATGAACCACTGTAAAGAAGAAGAGAGGGTAATTTAAAACCAACTTAGGTCCTGGATCTGAACTTTCCTTAAAGTCCAGGACCTTTGAGGATGGATCACTTTTTTCCATGTAAAACCCTCAAACCACTCCCCACCTGATCTCAATGTAGTAAGTGTGATGAAGCCTTTGGTGGAGAGGCAGGGAAAGGGGAGGAGTGTTCTAGCCACTATCAAACTGTAGGTCTAGAGGATCATGATTCATTGGCTTCTAGTTTTAAACTAGTTTCAGCCCTTTGGAAGACACAGTAAATCAACCATTTCCTTATAAGCTTTCAGATTTACAAAAAACATAGAGAAGATGGCACTGGCTAAATGTTGTACATTAAAAAAAAAACAGCAACAAAAACCTAATCAATCTGTATGTCAGAAATCGCCTCTTTAAAAGAGTAAGAAATTACACTGAAAAGAATATGTCATCTCCTCTGCCCTCCATTCTAAGTTGGTATAAACTACAGAAGAACAGTGACTTTTGTTATATTTGCAATTTGGGGTGACAAATTGAAGCTTTTGCTTTTCATTAATAGTCTTCTCAAATTAAATTTTTGACTTATTTTTCAAGACAAAGTCTCGTTATATAGTCCAGGCTGGCCTTGAACTCACGGCAATACTCCTGCCTCAGCCTCCCAAGTGATAGGATTACAGGCGTGCACCCCTCCTCCCAGTGACTCCTCGTTTTCAGTGTTATAAGTAACTTTAATACATTTGTGTCAATATACTCAACATGTGTCATATAACCAGAATTAATGAAACACTCATATTTTTCCAGTGTGTAATTTGACATTATATACAATTAGGCATAAAGGTAATAAGTCTACTACAAATGAAAAGTACTTGGTAACAGGATATCAACATTGAAAAAAAAGTCAAAGATCTTATTACAATCCAGAAAATCAGAAACAAATAACTTATTAATGAAAAGGGGTTTGGAAAAACTCATACATGCCCACACACATATTCACACACAAGCTCCCACACACATTTCAATTTCCTAGAAATGTGAGGGTAGGTATGAACTTGTACTGTACTAGGAAAGTTCCATAAAGAAGACTTCTTAACCATGGGAATTATGTAATTGGCCATTCAAAGGAATCAGTGTGCTTTCTTGGATGTGTTTGTGGACTCCATAAATTCTAAAAGTCTAAAAGTTTTTCTCAAACATTATTTAGTCCAATAAAGAAACTCAGCTGTAGAGTTCTTATATCAAAAATTAATCCATCTTTGCTTGACTTTCAAGGAATTAGAAGCTTATCCCCAGACACATTCTAGTGTCATACAACTGCACCCATTAAAAAGTTCTTTCTCATATTAAACCAACATGTACAGCATTCATTAGCATTTCACTGGAATCATGTAGGATGCTTGATTTGTTCACATAATAAACTTTTGAGATCACTTGTTAATCATTATAATTCTTTTGTTTTCAGATTAAATATAGCAAGTATGGTATTTGAAACCATATTGTGGTGGTTATAGTTGAATGAATAAGTATAAGAGTAAATAGGCAAACTGGAAGTTCTCGCTAAGTTAGTTCAGAGATTTTAATCGACATTTATCATATATTAGTATCTTAAGTGTACTAAGTTCTGAAGTTCCCTGTCAAACTCCAACATTTGGAACTAATCTTTACAGTCCAAAGGGTTCTTCTTAGCTAGAGTAGAATGGGTCCACCATTACTTCCTGTGCTTTGCGAGGCAGTATAGCTGAGGGAAGGAATGCAGAGGTAATGCTATAGTAGCCTTATACTAGTGGTTCCACAAATAGCTTTAGTTCTACAGAAAAGCTAAAGACTCAGTTTGAAAACCACAAGAGGGCACTAGACTACTACATGGCCTGGCTCTACTTAGAACCCCCAAGCACAAGGCAGGGTCAATAAAGTATTGGCATTATACTGCTTGTGGTAATAGTAGATGACCACATCAGTTGGATGCCCTTAATTTGTTTCTGATATGCAGTGTGTAAACATGAATGACATTCAGTAATTGGCAATGAAACACATATTCAGATGACATTCTCAGGTTATGTTAAATAATAAGTACAGACCACAGACAATTTGAGAAAAGGGAAAGGAAGAAATGTCTTCCCTCAAAATTCCAAGAAAAATCAAAGTGGTCCTTTAAGCTCTGAATTCTGAAAATGATAAAGGCAATATGGTGAGAGTCAGGGGCAAACAGCAGGTATTAAACAGATAGAAGCCCTCTGCATTTGACTCGGGAAAGCCTGACATTTGACAGGCCTCATGTTGGTGATCAGGTTCCTTCTATTCTATGAGATTTACACCAGGCACCATCCCAGGTACTCACTCTCTACTTCTGAAGTGCTCTGTACTTTACAGATTTTTCAGAAAACTAGTCTCAAACTAAGGAAAGCACACTTAAAAAGCTCTCATAAGTACAGACTACATAATCACCATTCCATTTGAAAAAGGCAAGAAATTTGGTCAAGTTATAGGTTAGCTGGAACAAAGTCAACAAATTATTTGTGGTCAGTGAAGAAGTATTTCTACAATTCCAAAGTAGCCAATCAAGTTAATTCAGCCAAATGTGAATCAACAGAGAGGAAACTGGTCAAAAATGTTGCTTGGGATCCTGGAAACCATATTCATGTCAGAAGTTTTGGGTTTCTCACTTTCAACTATTACTTTTAATATTATACAGAAAAAATGACTCTTTTGGTATCATAACTATGTATGGTATGTATTCTTTCAGACACAGAGAGAGAGAGAATAGACTCAGATAAAATATTATAGAACATACTTTTTGAAATTAAGAAATAAAAATAATAGCTCTACTCATCTAGTGTGCTCCGGGAAAAGCATGATTAATGGAGCTCAGGATGTATGCCTGAACCAGGACGTGGTAGCTTGTGGGGAATGACTGAGACATCCAGCCTGGCCCAACCTCAGATTAGGTGAACTAGGCAAGGTGCTGGCCCTGCCTGAGCCCCTTCGAGCTAGCCCGTGGCCTTGGCAGGAAATGTATCTCCAGTGAAGGCCTGGTGGGCACAGCTGGCCCAGGTGAACATGGTAGTTTTCCAGTTCTTTGATTTACCTAGACTGCCTTGGACTACAAGAACTCATCAGCGGCTAAAACTCCTAGACTGGCTGTGCAGATTACCTACATACATAGATAATGGCAAAAATCTCCTGTTACTAAGTGCTATGAAGACTTGTTCCAAAGTCTTTTTTTTTTTTTGGATTTGTGGCTTCACATGTATATTCCTTAACCAGAGCGGGGGGAAAAAGAAAGAAAAATGTAAGGAATTTGAGTTCTGCTGTGTCAAAGACTCAGGATTGAGTGTAGGAAAATTCCCTAAAAGCTTGACAGAACTGTGTTTTTTTCTTTTTTTTCCATCTGCCAATGTTGAAATTAACCTGCTTGCAGAACATAAAAGATTTCTATCATATGATTTTGTTTTGCACGAGATTTGGAGTACTAAAGACCTACAGCACAAACCCTTGGTCACTCTAGCTTAATGCCAGGTGGTCCTTAGGGGTTTGCAGGCAATGCTCATCATGATCAACATCATCCATCTCTCACTGCCTGCCCAACTCGCATGCTCTGCACCCAACCTAAATGCTTCTTCTTCAAGGAGATCTTACCTGTACCCCCTCTCATTTCTCTGTGGTCCTTTGCTCGACTTGACAAGTTTTCTCCTTATCACTTAAGTTCATTTATTTTCCTTTATTAAAAAATTCTTTACCAATGAACTCCGCAAAAAGTAAATAAGTGAAGCAAAAAAGAATTTTTAAAAATAATACTTAGATTTTCTGCACTCCTTTCAGAAGAGAGAACCATGGTTTCTAACTACCCCAGGGACACAGGGAGCACTAAAGAAATGATATTCAAATGTGAAAAGTAGCCCTGCCAAATAAATCCTCTTAAAGCACATGATCTTATTTGGTTCCTAGGTGTGATTCTTTTCTCTCTAATAAAATGGAGACTGCAGTGATTAGACCAAGAGAGGTAAATTACTCTGCATGAAAATGGGGGAGGTTAGAATCAAAGACCTGAATTTGTCTGTTCTTTCTCTCCACCATGTTGCCTTCCCATATGCCCCAGCATCCTTAGAAACAAAGGTCTGAGCTAAGCACAAAGGGACTCCTATTTTCATCTCTTAGTTCTGACAAGATGAGGATCAGCAGGCAAGCAGACACACTTGGGAATAATGGCATTGCTCTCTCAGCTGGGGCCTCCGCTCCCAATGCCTTTATCCCCATGCGGATGACCTCTGCAGAACAAGCTCCCTCTGTAATGACCACTTCGTCAGCAGGGGCTGTGTATTTAGTAGCAGGAAATATAAGCTTTTGTGGTCAGTGTGACGTCACCTTATCCACTAAACAGGCCTTTATAATTTGACCACAAAAAGGCTTGAAAGGGACAGACACATACACACAGGGAAAGAGGCGATAGGACTGTCAACAGTTGTGTGTGCAATGAAAAGAGCATTGTGCCTTCCAAATGTTTCCCAAAACCTCAATGTTTGGTCTGCTGTAGACAAAACATCTGGATGATGTATGGCATATTTTCTTTGTAGTCGAATGTCTCAGCTCATCCTCTTTCTCTGTCCTTCTTTCTCTGATTTTCACCTTTTTTCACCCCCATCATCCTTCATTTCTCTTTTTCTTTCCCTATTATGTTCTTCCCTATTGTACTCTCCATTACTCTAAAACATCCAAATATATATTTCAAAAAACTTTTAGTTGTTCTTAAATATTTGGGTGTATGATGCACCTATGCACCCCCACACAAACACACACATACACATCAATTTTATTATTTTCTCCTGGATACTTCAGTGATAGAGAGGAAGAACAAGAAAGAAAGTCACAGATATACAGAGAACACACACACAGTGACAGACCATATACATTTAAAAAGACATAGCTAAGAGATTAATGTGACATTAAGATTTGCATTCTGTTATGTCTTGATTTTCTAATGAATTTTTTAGAGGTGTGGCGCTAAGAGATCCAGTACTTTTCAGGGTCACAGTATGCAAACTCAAGGTAATATTACACCTACATATTTCATTTTATGTTTTATTTCAATTTTAAGTGAAAGAAGGGCACATGCTAGGCAAAGATACCAATACTACCATAACATACAAAGAAAAAAAGAAAACAAAGATTGATTGGTACACTACATTAAAAAGAAGAGAACTTGAAAATAAGATACAAAGAAACCAAAAATGATTATCTATGCAATATACTGTTATAAAGTTTTCACTAACTTCTCAGATCTTGGAAGCTAGGGAGAGATGGAGGGGTGCTACCAAGGAAATTGGAAGTTGGTGGCTGGTGCATTTGATCTCTGAAGTAAAATGAAGGGAAAGTATGGCTTCCCTTAATTTGAGCCATTATGGAAAACTCCCTCTTGGGGCTCTGAGCACTTTGCTGAGGTCTGAGCGGCAGGAAACACCTGCTCTACTTCTCTCTGAATTTTTCTCTTTCAGGGAGTCTGGGTACCCTTCCCCTCCCTTTCTTAGTGCACAAATAGGCAGGAGGATTTTCCACATGCCCTCATCTTTCTTAAGTGAGACAGTCTGGAACCATCTATTGGCATCTGATACACTTTGAGACCTTCCTGTCTCCCTCATGCTTTTTCTGCTTTCCCATTGGCCTTAATTATTGCTTTCTGAAATCAGCTTTCTCCACCACTTACGCTAATAATAATTTTCTCCAAGAATAAATGAGGACTAAGAAGGCTATTCAAGAAAGTTGAGAGACAAGTGTACATTCTGTTCATCTTGATTCCTAATTTTGAGTTTTGCCATTGCCCTCATTGCAACCAAGGGGGAAACAAATGCAATTCCATTTTGGAATGGCATGAACAACAGATGCAAGTGTGCATCCGATCAAGATAGCACCCTTCAAATATCTTCCCATTAGAGGGGCACTGAGCTATTAGCAACCTCCTTGAGTAGCCTTCATCCACAACAGAAAACAGCAGCCAAGGAACCATATTGGAACCACACACAGAATGTAAAAAATTTCTAGCATATAAAAAATATTCTGAAGTGCAGTTTTCATCAGGCTTGCAAAAACTTCTGGAGATCTTCATGTCTAGTTCCTGTTCTCTAAATAGGAGAACAAGCACAGAAACGTTTGCAAAGCCATCTTTTTCCCGGTGCATCCTTCTTCTGTTCTGTAGTATAAGAAATCCTTCACTAGAAAAATGCAAAACACAGAGAAAACAAAAAGAAGCCAATTAAAGTGCCATTTGCCATTATTTTTCACAGAAAGATTTCTAATGTACCTAGTCCTGTCCAATTAGAAATGTATTTTTCTTTATGATTAGAGGCAGGGTGGTGTACTAGAAATGTAAGTGGTTTGGGTGTCAATAAATCATAATGAATCATTGGAAAAATCAGTGCTATAACCATGGCAGACTGAAAGCTACTACCTTTCTCTAGACTGTCTAATAATGGGTTAAAATGGGAGGGCTAAATCAGAGCACCTCTGATGTTACTTTTGCCCATGAATGACAGCACAGAGCTGGTTATTTTATTCAAATTGTTCCTAGAAACCAAGAAGAAAATGAGAAACACTCAAATCAAAAACAAATAAAAAAAGAAAATAATAATTCATGAAACAAATACTAAATGAAGTCAGTACATGACCAGAACCAACATTCAACTTTTTCAGTAATTAGAGAAATACTAATTAAAACATAGAGTCTCATGGTTATCTCTTACTTAGCCTGGTCAAAATGAAAAAGATAAATTTTCATAATTTTTTTGTATCTTGGTGTTGTTTATAGTCATGACATACTGGAAACAATGTGTATACACCTCATTGTGGTGCCATGGTCCCCTCTCATCTGGAATGTCATTTCTCCCATTTCAGTTACAGTCAATTTCAGTCTGAAAGTGTCAAATGGAACATTTCAGAAGTAAAAAATTTAAATCATATGCCATTATGAGCAGCATGATAAAGCCACATGCTACTGCTCTATACCCCGTTCAAGATGTGAATCATTCACTTGTTCAGTTGGGTCCATGATGTAGCTGTTGCTGCCCTCTATTTACTTAGACAACCATCTTGGTTATCACATCAACTGTCAGCTTCAATGTGAGCACCCTTATTTTACCTAATAATGGCTCTCAAGGGTAAGAGTAGTGATTCTGACCATTTGAATATGCCAAAGAGAGGTGTAAAGTCCTTTCTTTTGGTAAATCAGTGAAATATCTCAACATAATAGAAAATAGGGAATTGTCTGGAAAAATCACTGAGATCTATGGTAAGAATGAAATTATGGAGGAGGAACAAGAAACTCCTCAAAGTTGGGTTCTTACACCTCAAACTAAAAATTATGGCCACAGTGCATAAGTAATTAAGATGGTAAAAAGCATTAAATTGTATGATTTAGAACTAAGTACAGTTTCAGGTATCCACTGAGGGTCTTAGAATGTGGATAAGATGGGACTACTATACTGTATATTGCTTTATTAGAATATCATCACTCATTAAAAATGGGTCTATATGTCTTAACAATGGAAACATAGCTACCATATACTAAGAAAAATATTACAAAATCTGTACACTATTACTCCACTTACAGAAAATTTGTATATATATATATATATATATATATATATATATATGCATATACACAGAAAAGCATTTGAATGGACATACCACAATATTAACAGTGACTATCTTGAGGTGTTGAAATAATTATATATCTTTTTATTTTTCCATATTATTGAAACATATACTACATTTTTAATCAATAAACTTTACATTTGAGAATAATTTCTAATTAAGTAAAATGCTATAAACATACTTCACATAGGAAAATATTTAAAGATAGAAATCAGCCTTACTTGGAAAGCAGATGGTAAGGCACGCTGTTAACCTGATCTACTGACTCAGAGCCCTGGAACCTTAGACATAATTACACATTGGCCCTGTGTGGTTCAGATATTTCTCTCTTATGAGTTATTTGTCTTTGCTGAGCTTTGGCTTTTTTCATCTATAAAATAACCATAATAATTTTCACCTTGTAAGGTAGTTAGGAAGAACTCAACAATGTGTAAATTGTTTAGAATGAGCCCATGTATATCAGTTATTATCACAAAAAAAGAATGTTTATTCTTTACAAGCAAGTATCATCAAATTAAAGTTGTTTATTGATAGAATCTATGCTGGAATGACATGCCATGTGTCATTTGTAGTTGTGTTAACTTCTAAGATTAGCAGTTAATAAGATATTGTTAAGAAGATGCTGAAGAAGTCTTTGG
>RJWT010003232.1:0-37267 GCA_004365215.1 Cuniculus paca | reverse complement strand
GTGAAAGGAAAGATCTCTTAAAAATAACAAGGTCTCAGGAAGTAACAATTCAACAGCTGGTGGACAACTCAAAGATGCATAATTTAAGAATTAAAAATGTGAGTGAAGAAGCAGGTGTCAAGACAAATGACATCAGGACCTTATTTACAGATATAATTCATGAAAACTTCCCAAGCATAAGAATAGAATATGACATTCAAATAAGTGAGGCATGTAGAACTCCAGCTAGCTATAAACAAAACAAATCTACACCCAGACATATAATAATCAAGATCCCAGAAGTTCAACTCAAGAACAGAATATTAAAAGCTGTTAGAGAAAAGAAACAGATCACCTATAAAGGAAAACCCATCAGCATCACAGCAGACTTCTCAACACAAACCATCAAGTCAAGAAGAGGCTGGAGTGAAGTAATGCAAGTCCTGAAAGAACACAACTTCCAACCAAGACTGATGTACCCTGCAAAACTTTCCTTCAAAATTAATGGAGAAACAAGATACTTCCATGACAAAGAACAACTCAAGGAATTCATGACCACCAAACCAACCCTACAAAGGTTACTAAAGGACATTTTAGAGAGAGAAAAAAAGGACCACGGTCTCAGGAACAATGTCAGAGGGGGACCATCAAGTGGGGCCAGTCAACTGAATGGAGAGGAAAAATAGGGAGCCAATGGCATGAAAATAGCATGGCAGAGACAATACAGTGCAAGAGGGCCTCAGGGCACTGATGGAGGGAAAAAGAGGCATAGTGGATCAGGAGACAGGATTCATCAATATGCTCTATGCAAGAAACACATTTAGCTAGAAAAAAAATTCATAGTCTGAAAGTGAAAGGAGAGAGAACAATGCCCTATGTGACAGGGAGCCAGAGGGGGAAAAAAAATAATAGGGGTAGCCTGCCCATTAATTGCAGAATGGATAAGACATGGGATTCCATGGGGTGGAAACCTACTCAGCTATAAAGGAAGATAACCTCAAGCCTCTTGTGGGTAGATAGAGGCAACTGGTAATAGTGCTCATGGATGTAGTGCACCAGAGTCACAAGGGTGAATTTTCTGTTGTCTCCATAGCATAACAAACTAAAGGTGTTAGTGGGATCCAAAATGCACAATACATATTAGGAAAGTCAAAGGGGAGGAATTATCTAAAAAGGGAAGGAAATGACCACTCTTAATCTATTATCATGATTTGAAATTCAGATTGTATTCATAGTTCTTATTAGTTTCATCTTATTCTGATTTGTTTGATTTTATTATACTTGATGGCATGGACAGCTATTTTAAAGATAACAATATATATAATTGCAGCCATCGAGGATGTCTACTTATCTTGTTTAGAAACCCTGTATGGCTTCCATTGTTTGTTTTGATTGATTTTACTCTATTCTGTGTGGTTTGATTGTAATATGTCTGAAGGTGTAGGCAACTATTCTGAAGATAACAAATATTATGGCAGCCAATGCTGTTTTGCTAATATCTTGAAATTCTATATTGCTTACATTGTTCTGCTTTGTTTTGTTTCATTATGTTTTGTTTTGTTTCTACTGTTTTAGTTTGTTGTATTTTGTTTGATTTTACTTATCCCTGATGGTATGGGCAGGTATACTGCAGATAACAAGAGCCATTATGGTAGCCTTATCGATTGCTTTGTTTTTTGTTTTTTGTTTTTTGTTTTCTTTTTTTTTATACTGTTTCAAAGTCATATTCCATGTTCATTGCTTTGTTTTGATTGACTTTACTCTGTTTTATTTTGTTTGGTTGTATTCTTTTCAAAATAATAAAAAAAACAAAGCTACAGTGATAAAAACAGCATGGTACTGGCACATGAACAGACATTTGGATCAATGGAATACAGAATACATGATGCAGAAACAACTGCAAGCACATTCAACTATTTGATTTTTGACAAAGGAGCCAAAAACATACTCTGGAGAAAAGATAACCTCTTTATTTTTTTTTGAAGGAATAAAACAAAAAAATAGAATAGAGTCAATCAAAACAAAACAATAAACATGACACAAGACTTCAAAATAAGATAAACATAAACCAACAATGGTTACCATGTTGCCTCTTGCTAGCTTCAAACTAACTTCCCATACCATTAGGCATAATAAACACAACAGAAGAGAATAAAACCAATCAAAACAAAACAATGAAAGCAATACAGGACTTCAAAACAACACAGTTGGAATACAACAGTGGCTACCATAATGCATCTTGTTATCTTCAAAGTAGCTGCTTATGCCATCACACATAAAAAAAATCAAACAAAGCAAAATAGAACAAAATCAATCAAAAGAAAACAAGTAAAGCAATGCAAGGCTTTGAAACATGATAATAGGAAATCAATAATGGCTACTATAATCCATTTTGTTAGTTTTGAAATAGCTGCCCATGCCATCAAATATAATAAAATCAAATATAACAAAACAGAATAAAACCAAGCTGAACAGAACCATGAAAACAATACAGGGCTTCACAACAGAATAACAGATTAACAATGGCCACCACCTTCCCCCTGTAGACATCTCTTCCCCTTTCACCTTCATAACCTCTCTTGTGCATTTTGGATCCCACTAATTTCTTTAGTTTTTCATACTAGGGAGACAACATGATGTTCACCCATGTGACTCTGAACCATTTCAACCATAGCATAATCTCAAGTTGTATCCATTTACTTACAAGAGTCTTGAGGTTATCTTTCTTTATAGCTGAGTAGCTTTCCATTGTACAGAAATGCCATATCTTTCTTATCCATTCTGCAGCTGATGGGCAAGCTACCTCTACTTTTTTTTTCTGGTTCACTGTCACATAGAGCATTGTTTTCTCTCCTTTGACTTTTAGTCTATGAATTTCCTTTTGAGTTGAATGTATTCCTTGGATAAGGCATATTGATGGATCTTGTCTCCTGATCCACTCTGCTGTGTTACTTTTTATTGGTGAATTGAGGCCATCTACATAAATGGTTATGGCCAAGATGCACTGGTTCATCTCTGCCATGCTATTTTCCTCCTGTTGGTTGTCTACTTTTCCCCTTCATTCAATTGTCTACCCCACTTAGTGATCTCCCTCTGCCACCATTCCAGGACCCATGGTCTTTTTTATCTCTCTCTAAAATGTCCTTCGGTATCTTTGTAGGCTTGGTTTGGCATTCATGAATTCCTTCAGCTGTTCCTTGTCATAGAAGTATCTTGTTTCTCCATTAATTTCAAAAGATAGTTTTGCAGGGTACATCAATCTGTGTTGAAAGTTGTTTTCTTTGAGGACTTGAAATATTTGACTCTAAGCTCTTCTTGACTTGATGGTTTGTGTTGAGAAGTCTGTCATGATTCTGATGGGTTTTCCTTTATAGGTGATCTGTTTCTTTTCTTGAACAGCTTTTAATATTCTGTTCTTGTGTTGAATTTCTGGAATCTTGATTATTATATCTGGATGTAGATTTATTTTGGTTATGGCTAGCTGAAGTTCTATATGCCTCACTTATCTGAATATCACGTCGTTTTCCCATGTTTGGGAAGTTTTCTGCTGGTACTTCTGTAAATAGAATTTTAATGTCATTTGTGTTGACCCCTGCTTCTTCATTGATACCTATCACTCTTAAATCATTTTGCTTTGCATCCTTTTGGAGTCATTGAATTATTATTTCCTGGTTCCTCATTATTTTTAAGAGGTCTTTCCTTCCCCAATCACAGGCTGCATACCTGTCTTCAAGGTCTGAAAGTCTATCTTCAGTTTCTTTGAAGCGATTTGCCAGCTTTCAATGGAGTTTTAATTTCATGAATAGCTCTTTGAATCTGTTTCATGCATTCGAAATCTCTCTTATATTGTTCATTCATGGTTTCCCTCGTTTTTCTCCTCTTTTTTTTATCTATGTCTTCTTTAGAGAAGCTTAGCAATTCTTTTATTATGTTTTTCATTTCTCCTTTTATCTGGGATACTATTTCTTTTCTAATTTCTTTTATAGCTTCATGTAGTTGTTTCTTTACTTCCATTGCCATCACTGCAGAAACTTCAGGTGTTCAGCTCCTGATCTCTTCCATGTTTTCATTTTCTGGACTTGCTCTGCTTGGGTTGGAGCCTAGGGATTGCCTTTTGCTTCTTTGTCTTGACATTTTTCTGGGTTCTTCCAAACAAGCGGATAGTGGGGTCTCAGGCACTTCCCATGTTGGCTACAATTTCTCTGGAGTGTGACTGTTTGGTTCTACTGTCCAGTGATGGTCACAGATATCCAATGGTGGCCACTGGGTGCTCTGGTGCAGGTCCTGCTTCTGTTTACCCCAGCCCTTGCTGGTTACCTGGGGCAGAGGTGTCCCAAGGGCTGTTGGAGTGTGCACAAGAGCAGGGCTTGCCTCTGCCTTCCCTCTGAGCTGGTTACTAGTGAGCAATGTCTCCCAATGTCAGCTGGAGTGCACGGAGGAGCAGGGCCTGTCTCTGCCTTCCCTCTGAGCTGGTTACCAGTGAGCAGTGTCTCTCAATCAAGATAACCTCTTTAATAAATGGTTCTGGGAAAACCAGCTATCCACCTGCAGAATATTTAACGTAGATTCGTATCTTAAAATATACTAATCTAAAATCAAAATGTATCAAAGATCTAAATGTTAAAACAGAAACATTTAATCACCTGGAATATAAAATAGGTTAAATAGGTTGGTTATAGGTGTAGGTGAGTACTTTCTTACTAGAATCCCAGGTGCATAGGAAATAGTACCAAGAATCAAGAAATGAGACCATATCGAATCAAAAGGCTTCTGCACAGTAAAAGACATAACCAAAAGAGTGAAGAGACAACCTATAGAATGAGATGAAAATTGCCAGCTATTCCTCAGACAGAGGACTAATATCTAAAATATACAAAGAACTCAGGTAAGTTAGACATCCTCCACTAAAAGAACCAATCAAAAAATGGGCAACTGAAATAGACACTTCTCAGAAAAAGTATAACAAGCCAATAAATACATGAAGAAATATTTGACATCACTGATTATGAGAGAAATGCAAATTAAAACAACATTGAAATTCCATTTTACCCCAGAGAGACTGACCATCATCAAGAAATCAAATAATAATAAATGCTGGTGAAGCCATGGGGGTGGGGGGGACTTTCTCCATTGTTGGTGGGAATGTAAACTACTACAATCACTATGGAAACCAGTAAGGAGATTCCTCAAAAATTAAAACTAGAAGTTTCATTTGATCAGATATTCCCCTTCCAGGTATCCTAAAAGCATTAAAGTCATCTTACAGTGATATATGCATAACCATGTTTATAGCAATATAATTCATAATAGTTAAATCTTGGAAACAACCTATATGCCTCTCAACAGCTGAATGTATAAAGAAAGTATGGTATCTATAAGAAATGGAGAACTACTCCACCTTAAAGAAAGATAAACTTGATTCATTTGTAGAAAAATGGATGCACCTCAAGCCTATAATTTTAAGTGAAATAATGGGACACACAGGCTGGAATAGTGCATGGTTTCTCTCATATGTAAATAAAGAACAAAATAAAAGATAAGAAATAAAGAGATAGTTCTTTATCAAAGGGAAAAGGAATCAAGAAATGGAGGGAGGGAAAGAAAGAGGACATAAAGGGGATGAAAAAAGAAATTAAGATGTGTTATGTACCAACTCCATAAAAGAAAAGTAAACATTATGTACTGCAAACATGCACTAATGAAAAATTTAAAAAATCAACAAAGCACAGTGCACATCAAGAAATGACCAGTGACAGATTCTTCAGTGTCCTCTGAGCTATAGGGACAGATCATATGCCTGGCAGAGGGTGTTAATGTTCCTTTAGCAAGTGAGGAATGAACAGTTTTTTCAGAAATTCCTCTTTTTGGGGTTTGGGGAGTGAGTGTGGCAGCATTTTCCTAAAGTCCCTATTGTCTTGCAGAATTTGAGCTCTCAGGGAAAGGGGAAGAGGAAAATATTTTTAATGAAAAAGAAGGGAGAATTAAATCCTCAGGTGACATTTCTCTATTTTACTTCATTGTAAAACTAATGTCATTGTAAGTAATAGAATTTTTTTAAGTCGTTGGTGAGTGCATGACCCTAATAAAGATTCATTTTCATTGTTAACCATCTCCTTCCACTTTCTGCTCACATGTACTGTAACTTTTCACATAGTTGCAGTCACAGAATGGACAAAAAAATTGTGTTTTTAGGATTTTTTTCCTACCTAAAAATATGCCAGAAACATTGCCCACATTATATTAGCTTTTTTGTTTGTTTGTTTTTTTGTTTTGTTTTTGATACCGGGTATTGAACTCACGACCTTGCACTTACCAGGCAAGCACTTGAGCCACTGAGCTAAATCCTTGGCCCCATACCTTACCATTTTAAAAGTCATCATATTTTTGTTTGTGAACAATAATCTATATTCAATTATGTACTACAATTTATCCATTTAAGTAAATTTTCCTTCTTTCTAGACTGCGTCTCTTTTTTTTTTTTCATTGAATCTGTCACAGTTGGACTTTGACAAAATCTTCCAATTTATTTATTTATCTTAGTATAATTCCATGTTACCCAAATCCTATTCCAAAGGCCTCCCTATGAGATACTAGGTGCCTTATGCTGGAAAAGAAGGCTAATCAGAAGGAAAGCCCTGTCCTCAAATGCATTTATATTTAAGGTAATCATCTTACTTTTCTGACTTGTTTGTGAAATCCAGTGTTGTTCTCACTGTTTTGTTTTGCTCCATTTTATTGTTTTGTTTTATTCAATGTTTTGTTTTGATTGGTTTTATTCTATTCTGTTTTGTTTGATTTTAAATGTCTGATGGTATGGACAGCAATTTTGAAGATAACAAGAGGCATTATTATAGCAATGGTTGATTTCCTATTATCCTGTTTTTAAGTCCTGTATCACATTTACTGTTTTGTTTTGATTGGCTTTATTCTGTTTAATTCTATTTGGTTTTATTCTCTTTAAAATAAAAAAACACATAAAAATATAATTGTTATTAGTAGGTGAACCATATTCACAAAGAAATAAGTCAAAAGTCAAAATGTATAAATGCTTATCACTATGGTTGGTAATTGTCTTTACTCAGCTTTATAGCTTTGGTCATCTGTAATACCTTGATGGACAACCTAATATTGATCAAAAACCTCAAGGAATCACCTCTGCATAACTGACTGAAGTTTCACTTTTCACATATACACACAATACTTACACACAAGATAACGAGATAATTCCCTTTCACAGAGTCAAATTTGCAAGATACATAAAACAAATTATAACTCTTTAGAACCTTTTGATTAATTTTTATCTTCAGAATGAAATTTGATATGAAGATGAGATGCATACATAGTTTAGAAAATTGTAAAAAATAATGCTGATAATTTAATATGGTTTAATAAAGCTATAACAAAAATTCTATATGTGAAAAAGGAATGCTACAGAGATAGCTTACTAGAACTGGTCAATTTTTATTTTGAAGTCCTGCACATGATTAATAGATTTTTTTTTTCTTTTAGAGCCTAACTTTCCTCAGAGAATACCTTCACATTTATTAGTACTTAATGCTACTCTTTTTTAAATCCTTCATATACACCAACATAAGCATTCTTTATTAAATTTTCCCATCTTCTGTGTCATACTTCTGTATTGTTTTAGGTAATCAGAAATCTATTCTGCATGTGCTCACTTGCAGACCACAAGTTTGGTGGAAATAATATTGGTAGCAATAACATTGCATAAATGTCTTCTTATCCTACAGTGCACAAATTATTTCACTGACTTTCTCAGATAAATGCAGTTTTGATTCATTAAAACTTCTTAGAATTTTGTCAGCTAGAAGGAATGCCAATACAGATAACTGGTGTATTTTTGAAGTTTTTAATGTGGCCAATCCACTGGTCTAAATTTTCCACTAAATACTTTGGGCTAAATATTAAAAAAAATTATTGATTTTTATATGTACTGCAGAAGCAAACACAACAAAGTTTATTAATACAGTTTGAAATTTACTTGACATAAACTTTTAGAATCCCTGATCACAACTAATCCTATGTCTGTCATCATGATTTGGGAATTCAATTCAAATTCACTTTCTTCAGCAATGTCCACTGAATCTTTGAATTAGCAATTACATAAAATGTTTCAATTTTCTAGTTATTAATACATAAATGAGTGGATAAATTCTAGAGTTTCATAACCAACAGTGGTATGAATTGTATATGTTTGATTTTTAAAAAATAAATAATAGGGACAGTTTTGAAAATGCCATCCATTAGACAAAGTGAAACATGCTAATTTTTAATGCTAGATTTAGTAGTAAATATAAGAAGCACATTTTCTTCAAATCTCTAAGCAAAAAATAGTTCATTATTTACTTTTTAGTGGTGGAGAAATCTTCACATTAACAAATGCCTTTGCTTCAGAAGGTCACTAAGCTTATTGAATTCTCTTTATTCTCTGACAAAGAAAGATTTTAAGGTAAGTGTGGCACTATGAAGGGGCAGAAATAGCACAACTGAATAAACAAAACATTCACTAATCCCATCCTTAGAATTGGCTTTTTTTTAAAAATTCTCTTACGTAGCCAGTGTGTGTGTATGCATGTGCACGCATGTGTGCACATGTGTGAAAAATGAGACTTCCAGGATTTGGGCTTTCAGGATTTTCACATGCAGAATTTTAATAATTCAAGATTATGATTTTCACAGTTTTAGACTTCAAGGATTTTGGTCTTTCAGGATTTCAACACTCAGGATTATGGCTTGTAGGATTGTGTCTTCCAGGATTATGATTGGCACAGAAGGAAACTGTGTTCTTTTTCTAGAAGTCTCTAGAGGTCATCATTATAGAAAAATTACTAGAATCAGCAGGCTACCAAAGTACACCAGATAAAGTATGGTACCTGAACTGGGCCCTGCATGATATACTTCCATTAGCCATTTCTACCAAAATATTCCCATAAAATTTAATTTGAGCTAAAATTTCACAACTGACATTCAGATCATTGTTTCATTGTATGTTCCACTGAAACCTTTAATTTACTACAGTGTTGACTTAAGTAGTTCCTCTTCGTTCCTGATAAACTGTCAACTATAAAGGTTACAGGAAGGCAGAGAAAATAGGAGTGAAAAATAGCTATAATGGTGTTTCTCCAAGTTGATCATTAGATTATTAACATCAGAATTATCAGGGATGCTTGTTAAAATTCCAGTAAATTCAGAATTTCTGGAAGATGACTTAAGAACCTGCATTTTAATTACTCTATCTAGGTAATTCATATAACATCAAAGTTCAGATTCTCACAGCTAATGCCCAAATCATAGTAACAGTATCTTATCTGGTGTTCTCATGTCCTTGTGTTTTCCTTCAATCATTTTTGGTCAATCTGTCCTCACGTTCTAGGTTTTTTGCATCACTCTTTCAAGAAGAACCTAAAATTATGCTAGACCTGTGCCCTGATAGGAAAAATCCTTCCCTTTGCCTTCCCAATGTTGTCTCATCACCCTTGTCCACAACTCTTCTACCCAGCTGTCCTCTTCAGTCAACATCCAAATGCTCTCAAACAACTCGGTGGAGCTCTGGAGATTCCACAGAGGGCTACCAGGGCTGATCTTACAGGAAGCAGAGCGGAGGTGGGGTATAGATCCTCCATTTCATTCCAATCAGAGATTCTCTTATGCTTTCTCATAAAGTTCATTTGAAGATAAAACTAATGAACACAATTTTTTTTAAGAAGCACTCTCCTACATGACATTTACTGTGTCCCTTTCCTGTCTGCGAAGACTTCACTTCTGTGTAAAACTCCTCCCCCATGTATTCTTTTTTTTCTCTTCTCTTTCTTTTTTCTTCTCTTCTCTTTTCTTTCTTTGTTAGTGCATTTTATGACACATAGTGATTGCATTCCACTGGGGGGCTTGATATATATACCGATACAGATGGTATTTTCACTCCTCTCTTTTCCTCCTTCCCCAGGTTCCCTTCCCATCTCTACAGAGTCTGCTCACTGTTTCTTAACATGGCTCTTTATTTTGCTCTTTAAATTGTTTATATTTAGGTCTTTCATATTACAGAGACTTTGCAATATTTAACCTTTTGTGACTAACTTGTGTCACTTAGCATTATGATCTCAAGATTCATTCATTTTCCTACAAATGACCCCAATTTATCCTATTTTATGGCTGAATAGTACTATTTTGTGTATATATGCCAAATTTTCTTTCTCCATTTATCTGTTGGGGGCATATAGACCACTTCCATGACTTAGCTATTGTGAGTTGTGCTGCTACAAACATGGGTATACATATGTCTCTGCAATAAGATGATGTCAGCACTTCTGGAAAGATACCCAGAAGAGGGACAGTTGGGTCAAATGAAATTTCTGTTTTTACAGTTTTGAGAAATCTCCGTGCCAAATTCCAAAATGTTTGTGCTAATTTATATTCCCACCACCAATATATAAGGGTTCCTTTTTTTCCCCATCCTCACCAGCTATTGTTTTTTAGTCCTTGGTAATGGCCGTTTTTACTAGAGTAAGGTAGAAGTTCAGTATTTCTCTAGTAGCTGAACATTTTATCATGTGTTTATTAGACATTTCTATTTCTTCTGTGAAGTATTTATTCAATTGCCCATTTTTGACTTGATCTTTTTTTTGTTGTTGGTCTGATTTTTTTTCAAGTTCTTTATATATTCCAGATTTCAGTTCTCTATCTGTAAAGTAGCTGGTAAAAATTTTTTCCCATTCTGTAGTTTGTCCCTTCACTCTGTTCGTTAATTCCTTTGCTGTGCAGAAGCTTTTTAATTTAATACAATTCCATTTGTTGATTCTTGGTATTATCTATTAAGCAATTGGCACTCCTTTCAGAAAGTCTTCAAGAGTTTTACCTGTTTTATCTTCCAGGAAATTAAGTGTTTCTGTTTTAACACTTACATTGTTGACCTATTTTGATTTGATTTTAGGGTGAAAGATACGGAGACTTGAAAATATAAAAAGGAAAAAGAATCCATAAAAAATTATGAAAGCATTTTTTACAAAAAGACTATCTCTAGAAATTAAGAATCTAATACTCAGGCTGGGGATTTAGCTCAACAGCTCAAGCACTTGCCTGGTAAATGCAAGGTCTGAGTTGGATTCCCAGTACCAAAAAAAAAAAAAAAAAAAAAGTAATACTCA
Source organism: Cuniculus paca (assembly GCA_004365215.1). Lineage (NCBI taxonomy): Eukaryota > Metazoa > Chordata > Mammalia > Rodentia > Cuniculidae > Cuniculus > Cuniculus paca. The sequence goes on along the minus strand of RJWT010003232.1, from coordinate 26,126 downwards.
ATACAAAAAAGATGATTACCTCTATTTCCATAGTTGAACTTACTTCCTGAATTCTTACATTTATTAGTGTTGGAAATTTCAAATGTATTCATTATTAAAAATAACTTGACCACCTACAGGTTAAATTCATCCTTGAGCAGATAATAACCCAGAAACCAGTAATCAGAACTAATCCAAGCTCCAGGACCTGGCACGTCCTTGGAGACGGTTTCTCTGTGAGGTCGTCTGTCTTTTACTGGGTACTAATCTTACTTTCCTCAATTCTTATGCATTTATTGGCCTCTTTCCTCATTATCCAGTATAGAAGTTCCCACACTCTCTTTTATACTTCAGTTGTTCATGTAACTCCCGTCCATTCCAACTATAAGACTTCTTTACATCCACTGACCTCCAACTGGTCCGAGTCTATGCCTCTAGAAAACATGGTCAGTTTTCGCCAGCTGGGCTATTCCAGGGGGCTACATGCTCTCCATGGGACTGCCTCAGGTCCTCTTTGCTTAAAACTTAATCTGAAAGCTGTATTTTCCTTGATACAAGGAAGTAGGATAAAAATTACCATGGATCCACAAACTTACTCCTCTCCCCTTCTATTTAGATTTAACTAAAATGGGAAAAAGAGCGTTTCTGTTCCTCTCTATCTATCTCTGTCTCTGTCTCTATCTCTATCTCTATCTCTCTCTGTCTCTTTCACTCTCCCCACTTTTTCTTTCCTAAGTTCCTCACCAATCTTAGAAATGATTCCATCTCTTCTCTTCCTATTTCATGTTTATTGTTTTAACTCTATGCTCTGAGATGGTCAAGTTTTGTTTTGATAATCAAGCTTTGGGAATTAAAAACCAAACACTAACAATAACAACAACAAGCTCTTATCAAGAACCTTGCTCTCAGTGAAAAATTTTGGCTTTGAAGACCATCTTTTAAAACTCAGAGTTGTAAGTAACGCTCTGTTCTCACCAGCTGTTTTGTGTTTTCTCTTCTCTAAAGTATGTATTTCTCTCAACCTGAGGGCAAGGGAAAATTAATAAGAAGGAAAAAACACATCAAATAATACATCAAAATGTTATCTATTGCATCAAAATATTTCTTATTCAATCCCTACAAAAAGAAAACATATTTAACAACTAGTTTGGTCTAAGAAAATTATTTCATGATCAAACAAAAATGCAGGGTCATGCAATTTTATTATATAAAGATTTGATTAGTCGATAGATTCTAAAAGCAGAGCACAGGCAAATTGTATTAATTTATCATGCACTTTTCACATCATAGATCAAGGGTTACGAGATAATTAAAGTTTTGAAACAAAGACATTAACTTTAGTATCTATGAAAATAGAATGAAATTCATTTTAATCTCACAAGAGTGTTTATTTATACAGTGGTACCTTGGTTTACGAATTTAATTTGTTTCATGGTTTTGGGAAAAATGAGTGCATTTGTGTTTGTGTAGGGAGAATGGCCATGGTTGTGTTTGTCACCTGATGCGAAGTCTGTGAATGGAAGCAGAATTTTGCCAAATGCTTTTGTTTGCAAACTGAATTGTTTGCAAACAATTCAGCAGCTATGAACTGAGGCATTACTGCACCAACATGGATGATTCTGTTACCTCTATCAATAGAGAAATGCTGTCTTTAATGAGAATTGATAATATAAATTGACGATTCAAAAATGATTCTACTCATTACAATATCCAACTTTACAAAAACTACTTTGACTTTCTCTGAAGCTCATACAGCAGAGTTCAGAGAAAGGGAGAGGGAGAAGAAGAGGGAGAGGGAGAGGGAGAGAGAGAGAGAGAGGAATCTCCAACTTTACACTTGAAAACAAATTCAGAGATGATTTTCCTGCCAGTGGTCTTAGGTGTAGACCAAGTAGATAAAGTTATCAGAAAGATTAATTGGATGCCAACCCACATATAATTGAGCTGCCACTTTGGGTATGATGGCTATTAATGCTTTAGATGAATAAGTACAGTGCCTCTTTTGGCTAGAGTTGAAATGCCTACAAAGACAAACTACAAAAAGCACTAGGAATATACAGAGGCACCCATGATTTTGTTTCCATACTCTTGATTGTGACTACAGATAAAGCTCACACCATTCCTATGAAATCAGCATTTATTTTGTGCATCTGCACTGAAACCAAACAACGACATTGAAAATGCTCCAGTTTGGGGAGATGTGGGTATGTAGAAAAAGATTCACGGAAAGCTGAAATTTATAAGAACACGACTGTAGATCCTTTCCATTCTGATTTCAGTTAAGTTTTAAAAATTGTTTCAAAAAGGGAATCCATCCATTTTTTTAGTCATTTACAAAATGTCATAGCTGAGGGCACATGTGTCATGAAGACTGATGCCATGGTTTCCACAGCAACTACAGCTCTGTCTGTTTGAATCCTTACTTTGGCTTTATCAACTCTGTGCCAGTAAATTTAGGTCCATGGTGAGTACATGTAGAAGAGTACAGGCACACACACTCATGTATGGACAGGAAATTTTCCATAACAGCTAGAATTTCCTTTGATCATGTCATGATCTGCTCAACTTTGAACCAGCAGAGCATTTTTTGTGGCTTTCAAATACCATGCAATGTAACAAAATATTTTTGTAAAGAAAATTATGACCAACTATGTATGTAAAAACCAAATATTCATGAATTAGGATAATCCAAATCCCCTAAATTAACAACAGAGTGACAGTCCTGTCCCTGATTCAAGAGACAAATATTTTCTCTTGGGCCTGCTGTTAATTCCAGAAAGCAGGCTGATAGAATAAAGGGATATTTCAGCTCAATTTGCCTTGAAGCAAGGTCTCTGAGGTTCACACAGCAACTCTTCAGTCCCTTCCAACTGAGCTTTTCAGTCGCTTTGTAATTCTTGATATATTGGCTGATTGGGCTCAATATGTTTGCCTCACCGGGTTTCAATCTTAGCTACTTACTATGTTGTGCAATTAGCAGACAGAGTTGTTTAGAAAGCTGTTCTCTGCCATGTACAACGTGCTCCACCCCAGCTCCTCTAGGACTTCTTGCTCCTCTGTTTTCCATGGCAAGAGTTCCTTCTAAATAAAGTCACTCCATATATTTGGTGTTCACTTACTAACATATCCAACAAGTATTTATAGAATACCTGCCATGTGCAAGAGAATACTGAGAACAGAGGCCTTTTGCTGACCCTATAACTGAACAACTGGAATGGGATCTGATGGCAACTAGGATCTTAGCACAGTGAATAGTGTTAGAAAGAGGTTTTCATTCAGGTCATCCTTGACTACCAAATCCTTGAAATGATTTTAAATACTTTGTTTTGTGAGACAGACTCTCACTATGGGATCAAGAACATCCTTGAACTTGCAATGTATCCCAAGATGGCCTTGAATTTATGATCTTCCTGTCTCAACTTTTTGGGATTTCAGGTGTATATCAACATGCCTGGCTGAAATGGCCAATCTAATGTTAAAATGGCTACCACTATGCTTTCCTCTTCTATTACAGATTTTCCTCTTATATTCCGAATTCCATCCTTCAGAGTCCTCTCTATTGAGCCGTGTGTTCTTATTATCAAATAAATTGCCATTTGATCCCCACTTGTACCTCAATCTCAGTTTCCACCTTCTGAAAAACTGATGCTTTTCCTAGAACCACTCTGCTGCTCAATCCCATACATAGTTTGTTTTTTGTTTTTTGGTTTTTGGTTTTTGGTTTTTGTTTTCTATCTTCCTCTCTACTCTCATTAAGGCTTTAGAAGTGTTCAAGGCAACATGTGGGCTTTGCCTTTGAAAATTTTCAGGTTTGATGACATACAAAAACCAATTTGGGACTTGAATTTGTACCTCCTTCATTCCACACTGGTTAAAATAAGTTTTATGGTCCTAGTGTTAAGGATTTAGTCACTATTCGTCCCTCTGCTTTTATACAACCCATTTGCCTTTCTCATCTTCCTCCCAAACTAGCCAGAACTCTGTGGAAAGATCATCCTCTATACATTCACCTAAACCAGAACTGTAGAAATAATTCAAAACTTTTCCTGCTTGCTAACCATTCCTTACCCTTTCAATCACCAAACCATATAGGTTTATTATCACTTCTACTACCATGTATAACTCCATATCACTTCTGGTCTGAATTACTGTCCTACCTCTGTCACTGAGTAGTCAAATTTACCACCACCCATCATCACACATCATACTGCACCCTGACTTGCACCCATCACACTCATCCCTGCCTATGCCATCACAGTATTTTTCTTGCAAATACATGTCAGTTTGTGTTCTGAATCCCTACAGCTTTCACAATAATCCACAAACATCTTGGTTTGTGATCAAGGCCTGTCTGCCTTTGAAGCTTACTTTTCTATCAATTTATCATCCATCCAGGTGCTCTTTATACAAGAGCTATATACTGTGGTGCATCCATCCACAGTATATAGCTCCTATAACCTCTTCTGCTGGCTCATGACTTCCATTATTTCACATGTCCTGAGCGTTCCCTCTATCTGGAATGTCCCTTTCTTGTTGATCCTTACAATTAAATTCACCATCTTTCATGCACTGTGCTGAAGCAAACCTATTTTGCTTGAACCCCAATTCCACTGTAGATGCCCCTCATTTCTACAGTAGTTTGTAAATACCTCTATTAGAACATCTATCAAAAATAATAGATTTATTTTGTCTTTCTCATTCACTTGTTCCAGCCATATTTATTCCTATGTGTCATACAACAGTGAACAATTTAGATGGGTTTTCTACTCTCTAGAACTTACAGGCTAGCGAGGATGAATGACAACTGAGAAATAATAATGTGAGTAAGTATCCCAGGAGATAAAGAATAATCTGTGGGTTTCAGAGCTCTTAAAACAATTCAAGAGGTCAGGAAAGGTTCATCAAGGAAGCTATCCTTCACTTGAGCCTGGGGCATGTTCCAGGAAAAGAGATTCCCATTACAGACCTGGAAATGAGAGCAGAGGCATGGGGTCTCTCTTCAGGCAACAGAAAGTTCAATAGAAATGGAGAAAGGCAAGAGACTATCAAGAAAGCAAGTTGGAGAAGTCAGTGAGAGGATGGCTAGTAAAAGTTATGGAAATCTTGTTTTAGGAAGTTGGATTTTATCCCCAAAACAACAAGAAGCCCACTGAATGGTTTGAAGAAGGGGGTGACATAAGTGACATGATACCAGGGTGAAATTTCTGACTTTAGGTAGTTTCAAGTGTCTTTCTTATAACTTGAAATGTTTGGATGGAGAGGCAGTTTGAGAGAAAGATGACAAGCTTAGTTTGGAGCCTGCTGATTTTGAAAGGCCTTTAAACAAACAAGTAGAGTTGCCCAGGAGGTATTTGAATATGTATGGATCTCTAGAGTTGAAAGGAAAAGAGAACCATTCTGGAAATTTGAAAGTCATGATGGTATAGATTTTAATTAAGGCCAAGGGATGGATATAATCCCATTATACTATGTCCAAAGGGGCCAGAATCAGACAGTGTTTACCTCTGCATCTCCACATCTAATATTATACCTAGAACACAATAGGCATTTTGGTAATTTTGTTGAATAAAGAAATGTAAAATATAATCAACTTTCATATTTAGAACTTTCTAAACATAAAATATTGAAAGGTAAAACTTGTTATGTTACTGACATACATCAACCACATTTTTACAAAAGCAGTACTAGAATGAATAAATAAGAAAAAAGTTGGATAGAATAATAACTACTTCGAAGACAAATACGATGCATTTTGCTTGTATAAATTAAGGCACAGTTGCAGTCCAAAATTACCAAAGCAGATTGCAAATGCCTTTTTATTATCATCATTTGGACTGTGTCTGTGATGGTGCAATTAAAATTTGATAATCATATTTGTCTACGCATAATAATTAGCAAGAGACAAAGAGATTAAAAGAATGGTTAAAGTGAAACCAAAACAAGCAACCTTTCAGCCACACATCTTGCGCCACATAAACCTGCTTTTGGCAAAATCCTGTCATGGTGGCTTACTTTCCATTTTCCACTGTTCCTTTCATAGATCTTAAGTGTGGGGATACAACGAAATTCCTCTTGTGTATTATTATGGTAATTTTGCAATCACTTTCAAGAGAACTCTTTATATTTTTCATTCTTTTGTTGAACATAACACTTAAATGTAAGAATACATTCTCTGTCGGGGACTAGTGTCTGCCAGGATAATAAAGGGTATCAACTCCTTTGCTCAAAGGGTATGTACCCGTATTTTAAAGCATATTTCTTTTTTCTTACCTTGACCAAATTATTCTTGATTCTTTCAGTTCATTGGACTATCTACATAGTATACCTCAGTGGTCTTTTTCTTTTTTCAATTTTTGTATATTATCCCAGTCATAAGCGCAGGACTGAAAGAGATCTCAAGTGAGTTGTTATCAGGAGTTAATTAGACAGGGGAACATCCTAACCAAAGTCAGGCATAGGGTTACATCATGATGGATGTAACCCACAACCCTATGCTTGCTGGCTGGAGGATTTTAAAGAAGATCCTTCAATTTGTCTAGGCCTCCCTTGTTTCATCTGCAAAATGAGGGCTGGAGTTGGCTACTTGTAAAAGTTTTTTTAGCTCTACAATCTTATGATTCTACACTCAAAACATTTTATTGCTTTAAATTATATAGGCTTTATTAAATTAGAACTTGCTTCATTATTTCACTATAGATGTTCTCCATTAAATGCCGTTCTTGATATTCTGTGTCTCCATGCCTAGAAAAACCTAAAGGATCAAAAACATAGCATTAATATGAAAATATGACTCCATTAACAATGCCTCCATCTTGGGGCACTTACCGTGGTCCAAACATTCACCGAGACATTTACTCAACCTCATTTATTCTTTATAAGAACCTTCTAAATTTAATATCCTCATTTTACAAAAGATCAAATTGAGACTTGTATATGTTGGTACTTGGCAGCTAGAAATTGTAGTATCTGGGTTTCTCCCTGAGGTCTACATGTGTCTAGCACCTGTGCCTTTAGCCATGATGTTACATATGGGTTTCTGGCTGACTGTGAGCTAAGGGTCAGAGTGAACTAAGAAGAAGCAGGTAACACCCAGCCAGAAGTGTTAAATAGAGCCAGGAGGGGTGTTTACCCAGAAAAATGCAAACCTGAAAAGTGAGCAAAGGAAACTTACATCATTCTGTGGGGATGTTCAATTTGTGGAGAAAGCCTGCCTGAAGTACCATGCAGGAAGGGAAAGAAAGGATGGGCTTGGGGAAAAGAGCAACAGCATTGGTAGTTTGTGGAACACCTAGCAGAATTCTCTCCAAACCTTGATCAATCAAATCCAGGTACAACAGGATTATGTGGAAATTCTCCTTCAAACAGTACCTAGTGGTGGTGTAAAGAAAAATAAGAGTATCTGTAAAACACGAAGACAGTATAAATAGCTCTGGTTGGCAAGTAGTTTGTGCTGGAACTTTTCTCAGTGGCTCATGAAATGAACAATAGACAGGTTCTCTGGACTGGGCAAAAGGAGGAGAGATGGAGAAAATAAACTCAAAGAGTTATCATGGACCTGATATTTACAACCAGGAAGACGTACCAAGTGTAATAGTGGTGATGTTCTACAATGTCAGGCCATCTCATTTCAGGTGGTCCTGACCCTAGAGATAGCCAGACCCACGACTGAAAAAAGTTTTTGATCTTCAAAACAGGTGATCATAAGAAAGTAGATTGTTTCCATCAGATATAATTGGTCCTTATGAAATATTCTCATTTAAAAAGTGTAATTGGAATCTAACCAAACTTTTATATTAACTACTGATTTACAGTAGATATGGGAAATAGGGGAACAAGTTAAGTGATACCAATAGAAAGTTACCACTCAAATCTTGCATTCTTCAGAAAGAGTGATACAGTTTCTCCAACCAGAAATGACAGTTTCACCAACAAATCAAAGTATGAAATAAAGAGAAATGGATTATGGATTGAAAAGTGTATTAGATGTTAATTTTAAAATAAGTAATTGGTATGATAATGCAAGTTCTAATAATTTTTTCTAAGTAAATAATTGGACAAGGAGTATAGGGATGTGTAAGTGAATATTTGTTACTCTGTTGCTCGTAATGATGGACTATGCATTCATTGGAAAAGATGCAACTGAGACGGAAACTAAATTGAAAGGGGGGAAACAGATTACAGGCAATAGGTATGTTGCCGTCTTTTATTTTAATCAGAAAACCCAGATTTTAATGAAAAGGCTACTTTCCATTATCGAATCTTGACTAAATTAACTGAGATTTGGCTTCCTCATCTGTAAATGAGGATAACTCCTATCTCATAGGAATGCTATAAGATTAAGTATAATAATGTTAAGCATAAGGCCTAACATAGTGACAAAGGATATGTCCTAGAATAGATACTACACTCCCTAGAGTGATCACTGCTAGAGGAAATGATGTATTTTATATCATCATGCAATTCTATTATTTTGTCATTTTCTATGTAAGAATATATATACACATGTATATGTGTGTGTAAATTTTTAATTAATAAACTAATTTTCAGAATTTTCTGTTCGTAGTAAAACTGAACAGCCAGTATAGCATACACGTATTTCTCAATCCACATGCATACCCTTCCCGGCTATCAACAGCATATCCTCTTTAAACCATGGGCTCATTTATGTATAATTTTAAATCTTCATACAGGTGGGTACTTTTTCCTACTAATTTGATATTTACTTACATACTCATCAGAGAAGATAATTCTTATGATTTTTATCTTGTAAGAATTTATATTTAAACTTCCATTTTCCTATGTAAACTAATGCAAGGTAAATATTTGAGAAAGTATACATTATAGCTATGTATTTTATATATTTTATATATGATTTATCTTTTGCTATATCTTTCAAAAGATTTTGATAGAATTGTGGACTTGTCATTTGTTTGTTTGTTTGTAGTCCTCAGGTACTAGGAATTGAACCCAGGGCTTCACACATGAGCTGTACCACCGAGCTACATTCATCTAGTCCATTTTCTAGTAACTTATTATTTTCTTGTATTTTGAAGGTTATATAGTGGTCCTCATAGTCCTTATTGATCTTTTTTGCCTTATATCCTATAGTTTTTATTTTGTTTTGTTTTTGTTTAAGACATGATTTTGCAATATATCCCAGGTTGGCATCAAACTTTTGATCCTCCTACCTCAGCTCCTAAATTCAGGGATTACAAGCCTGTGCCACTACAGCTAGCATATCTTTTATCTTCTTACATAAATTATTTACTTAAGGTAGCACAAGAGAAGGATTGGAAGTCTTCGAGCAGCCTAAGAGTCAGAACAGGGCAGTGACTACTAGCATGTTCTTTGAATGAAGACTAATCTAGATTAGTGTACAAACTTTCAAATTTATCACTTTTAAGCCTCAATTTACTTGTCTATACAAGTATGTGTGATATTAATAATAGTGCCTATCCCAATTCAAATATACACCTTTAAGGTACCTAGAAGTAAAAGTCAAGGCATTGCAGAATTCTGGCAAATTTTCTAAAATCTTTGGAAAATAAATCAATGTTGATAATAATTAATCCATGGATTTGGGAGAGCTTATTACTTGTAATAGTAAAAAAAGAATTATAGAAACTATTTTCCTGGCTAACCTGAAATCCCCAGCTGGTAATGGCAATGTGATTGGTAGAGTCACTGGTCCATGGCCAAGTTTTCAGTGGCACTAGAGGAGTTTGGGATAGAGAAAATCCTTTGATTACATCTTTTTGTTACACATTCAAAGGCAGAAGGAAATCTGTCCTCAGGTATAATTTTGTGAGTAAATTCTGACTAAACCACAATAATTCACTAATTCAGTTATATTTCTAATATCTCAAGAAACTATTAATAACCAATAATAGGTACTTAACACCTTTTTCTTTAACCTTCTCATATAAGACCCTCTGTCCATTGCTTTTTTCTGTGAATGTTCATAAAGTCAAGCCTAATCTTTCCCTGACAGAATACATCCAAAGCAGTGAACCTTAAAGTCTGAAAATGAACAAAAAGAATGCTCTACCTATAATGGACACAGTTTATAATAATTGTGAATACTCAACTTTCCTAAGTATGGACAAGATTTAATAGTTTCGTCTAGCTCAAGGGAAGAAAATAAACATCTCCGGCCCAATCTATCAAATGCTCAATTTAGTTATAGCTATTATTTTTGACTCTATTATGTGTCCTGTGCTTTAGATCTAAAAGTCTCCCAAATGTCTCATCTGTTTGGAAGGTTATTGGGTCATGAGGTCATTGCTGGGTTCAGTAGCTAAATATACTGTTAAGAGGTGGTGCCCGGTTGAAGGTATAGGGGTATGACCAGAAAGGGTGCATTCTTTTCACTGACTCTCTCTCTCTCTCTCTCTCTCTCTCTCTCTCTCTCTCTCTCTTTCTCTCTCTCTCTTTCTCTCTCCCTGTCTCTCTGGCTACCATAAGTTGTACAGCTTTTCTCTACCATGCCCTTCTGCCCCTTCCACCATGCTGTTTCTGCCTTGGAACCAACCAACCATGGACTGAATCCTTTGAAACTGTGAGCCAGAATAAACTTCTCCTCCTTTAAATTGTAGGTATCCAGACGTTTTTCTAAGAATTCAAGAAAACAAAATTAGCAAGACAGGATCAGTGATGAAAGGAATCCCAATCTATGTATTAACAAAAACAATGAATTCATAAAGGTTCACACTAGAGAGTGAAAATAGGGAGTTCACTGTCATTTGGTCCACATGGCTTGTTTATTCATAATTCAGAGATTTCAGGTAGAATCCTGAGCTTTTGGGTTCTCTGAAAGTAAATGCAGAAAGCATAGTATTTTGAATCTACATCGATGTATAAATACAGTCAACTTAAATTAAGAATCCCTGCTCTCTGAAAATGACACATGTATTCATGGCCATGATCTGCACCCACTCTGACTCATGCATTTGGGTTATCTGTCTGGCTGCTATAAGACTAAAAAGACCCTGTCCTGTACCAAACAATCATAAATAAGATAGCTTTCTGATAATAAATATTCATCTTCACAGAATTGACAGGCTATGTCTTGATCCTTCTTTATGTTTAAAAGCAAGATTCTTAGCAAAATCATTTTAATAAACATAAATATGCTCAGTGTAGGCTGCAAGAGACCTTAGGGCAGCAAGAAACAGTCTTGAGATTCCCTTAGTATAAAGTATGTCTTACAACGGTCCTCGGTGAGTGACCAGATTATTCCTTTAAAAAGTTCCTGATTGATGTTTGTTCACAGCCCACATGCTCATGATGTTTTTGAGATCCTTTCAGCAAATAACCTATAAATGTTGTACATAGAAAAGAAAAAAACAATTTGCTGTTAACCAGAGAACATCTGTAAAGTAATTGCCCATACGGTCACATTCCAACTTCAAATGTATGATACCTTGCCCTCCATAACTGAAAAAAATCACCTACTAAAAGTAAGAAGCTAAACCAAACTCTGGAAAGAAAAACTACACTCAAAATAAGTTGCTCAGGTTTCTCCTAACAGGTGAATTTAGAACCTGTTATTTCTGATTGAAAATTTCAAAAAATGAGGAAAGTATTTGAATCTGAAAGTGCAGCTACATGCATTCATTTAATTTTCCAAGGTTCAACTACACTAACTTTATTACATTTGTACATTTCAAAACTTTAAAATTATTTTTTTCAATTTAATGAAAGGGTTATTTTCAAAACTAAGGCACAGTGAAAGTTTATGATGACCTTTTGAAACAAGTAGACTTGTCAGTTAAAAACAGTCAATAATATCCTTTAACTTGCATTTCATTTACAGAAAAGGCAAGTTTTTCTTAAACGACTGTCAGGATAATTGGCACAGTGTATACATTTATTCTGCTTACACACTCTGACTACTGAGGTGTGAAGGAGGAGGCTATTCGAACCTTCAACTGAATTCATAGCTTTGATCTTAACTCATCCAAGTGATTGGAATCTAATGTGGTACTTTTCTACTTGGTTCAAAGCAGGGAAGAAGGGTCATCTATAATCAAATGATCCCAGGACTTGTACTGAAATGACAAGCAGAGTTCCAGGCACTCGATTGGATGAATAAAACCTTATTCCATCTACCATTTACATTGAAGTAAATTGTTTATCCAGATTTCTTTTCATAAGCATTCACTTTCTAAGCTCCTTTCCCTCTTATTAACAACATATAGTAGAGGAAAAGTTGTTACAGTTTGTATATAGATGGCCCCCCCAAGCCTCATGTAGTCATGGAAGTGGCTGAATGTAACATTTATGATTGATTCATTGTCTAGCACTGGGATTGGTGGTGTGAGTGCTGCACCCACCCAGAGATGGAGCTGACATACAACGTAAGGTCAGAATGTGGGCATGTTTTTGCTCTTTGGCGCAGTTTGCTCTTGCCGCTTGGAGCCGCCATGAAGGGCTGCTTCCTTTTGCTCTGGCTGCTGCCTTGAAGTGTTGCCCCAGTGCCATGCCACCTGCCTTGGAGCCAGCTGATTATGGACTGAAATCCACAGAAACTGTAAGCTAAATAAATCTTTCCTTGTTTCACTTTGGGTGTCAGGTATTTGTCTCAGCAAGGAGAGAAAAGTAACCAAGACAGTTGTATTAAATCTTTATAGTAAATAATGTTTATCAGTAACCCAGGGCAGCTGACTGACCACAAAGATACAGGTAGATTGTGTCAAAAAAAAAAACAAAAACCCACCTGAAAAATTGAAGTAGAAGTCCCACAGTAGGACATACCACAATATTTTAGAAAAGTTAGATCCCCAAGCAATCTCTCTATAGCCAACCCTTGACACCTCTGATTTTTTAGTGCCCTGAAACATTTCTGAGCACCACTGTCCCTCAGCAAGCTTTTGAATGATGTTCACTTATACTGTCAAGATTTTATTCCTGTTACAAAAGGAGAAACACAGGAATTCAGAAAACTTGTGTTCTTTCCTATGTGTTGAACTGTGTTTGGACAAAAGCCATTCTACTTGGCCTACATCCTTGCAACTTGTCACTTTCCAAACATACTCTTCATTCCCTCAGTCTGTGTTTTTGCAAGTTTAGAAGTCTCTAGCCCATGTTTTTTTACTCGGTAAACTCTCACTTGATCCTACAATTAGAATCCAAGCCTCATTACTCTAGAAGTCCTTTTCTCAAAACTGTCTTTGTATCAAATAACAAAATATACTTTAGTTATTGTCTTATCTGCTTGTCTATTCACAACACATGACTACATGTCCCAAGTATTTTCTGTGCAAAGTGTCAAAGTTTGAGGTAAACATGATGAATAAACAAATATACTAAAATATTACTCAAATGATAAATCATTAGAACACAGTTATTACTAAAGTGTGCATTGATTCCTATGGTTCCCAAGCACAGTCTCTTTAAATAGGGAAGTAGAAAAAGAAAATGTCCTGGAACTTAGAATTAACTTAATGTTCCATGAATGAATAATTTTTTAAAGGAAAGTCTATTTCTTGTAGTAGGAAATTTCATTACAAATTAAAGTGAAAAATTTCTGGGAAAATAATTCCTTTCACACAAAAAAGAACTCCATTCAAAAATATTTGGATCCTGTTCTTGACGCTAAAAGAGTCAATGCTACAAGTACATGTAGGACTTAGCAGAAATAGTACTGTAACAAAATATATTTAAGCATTAATTTTGTGGGCTGGGAGTGTAGCCAAGTAGTAGAATACTTGCCCAGCAGGCACAAGGCCTTGGGCTCAACCCTAGTATTAAAAGAATTTAATTTTGTGAGGATTTTTTCCCAACTTCCTTTTGTGTGACTATATTGTCTCAAGGAAAGTATGATGGTTCAATTGAGAATAAAAGAGAATAAATGGGAGCTGAGCATAATGGCACATCCCTGTAATCCCAGCACCTGAGAGGCTGAGGCAAGAGGATCTTGAGTTAGAGGCCAGTCTCTACTACAAAGAAAGACACTGTCTCAAAATAGATAGATAGATAAATAGATAGATAGATAGATAGATAGATAGATAATAGATAGATGATAAAATGGTACATCTTCAGGTATTTTTACTCTGAAGTAGGCTTTTGAGAATCAAAGAGCTGTCTTGAGGAAACCCAGACATGACATAGTAATCAAAAAAGACTAGATAAATACCCAGCCTCCTGCCTCTACCTTAGCAGATACAGAGATGCTAGAGTGCTAGACATGAAGGGATGAGGGGTAAAGGACCTATAATTCTAGTGGAAAGAGGAGAGGCCTGGTGTACATCAACAATCAGAAGATTGCAGAGAATTATTGGAGTTGAGTAAGAAGGAAAAACTGGAAGCACAAATCATTCCGTGAGAGAGCACAGTATACAACATGAGTGGAGGTGCTCTTTTAATACATCTTCTATCAACGGGTATTCTCAGGGCACCTGTGTTTTCTCCTGCCTAAGAACATTCACCAGTATACTAAGACTTCTAGGCTTCATCCATTCAGCCACATGTAAATACTCCCTATTTTTCACTTATACCTCTTACCAGTTACTTCAGTGGGATGAATGAGAATCCTTGACTTTCAGTGTGGCAAGGTGTCTTGGTTACTTTCCTTGTTGTTGGGACACAATACCTGACACCTGCGATTTAAAGAAGAGGCTTATTTTGGCTCATTTATTTTTTCATCCGTAGCTGGTCAGTTCCAAGGCAAGAGCCATGGTGGAAGGGCTTGGAAGGAAAACAGCTGCTCATGGCCTGACAACTAGGAAGCAGAGAGAAAATCAAGGGAGGAACTGGGAAGGGAGATGTAGTCTTCTAGGCCTTGTCCCCAGTGACCTACATCTTCTAATCAGACCCAACCTACTATCCACAAGTCAGAAGTAAGCCCTGTAATCCAAATACCTCCCAAAAGCCCCACTTATGATCACATAAGCTTTCAGGGGAAATCTAGACATAACCCTAACTTCCTGCCCCAAGTCCCAAAATACTTTTGTGTATCTCTTTATGCAAAATGTATTTAGTTCATTTCTATAAGCTGCCAAAGTCCTAAGAATTTCAACATTATTGAAAAACCTAACGTCTTCTCTGAGGTTTAGGGAAAACTTATTTGTGAACCCCTATAAAAAAATTAAACATTGATGACATACAATGGCACTGGATAAATATTCCCATTTCAAAAGGAAGAGGGGATAGAAAGAAAGCAAGACTGAAAGCATGCAGGGCAAACATTAAATCCTGTGGTTCCATGTCCAGCACCTGGAACAAGATGTGATGAGATTCAAACTCCAAGTGGCTTTAGCAACCCTATCCTATAGCATGACCTGCCTCAGTATCCATGACTTCTCTCTTGGACTGTCTTTGCTAACTGTGTGTAGCTTTCCTCAGCAGATGTTCCATGTTCCTGGCGTCTCTAGCTTCCTGGGGTCTCCACTGCACTTTCACCTTCACTCTCACAGCTTCATGTACTGCCCTCTCAAAGGCATACTGTCTGGCTTCCCAGGCCTTCTTCTGAAATTGGGTAGAAGCCTCCATGACCCCATACCTCTTACATTCTACATACACATAAAGATAGCACCATGTGGCTGACACCAAGGCCTGTCAGCTAGAGTAGTAGCTGGGCCCTTTTGTATCCTTCTTGCGGTTGCAGAGGCCTCCATGTGCCTTGATAGCTGAGCACTGTGAACTGAATTGAAGGGAATCAATTCCCTAGGCAGCCTTTCTCCTCCATCAGAGTACCTCAGGGCTGACTTCTCCAAGCAAAGCCTTTCATTTTTGTAGGCCAAAGGCCAGGATCTTGCTTTTTCTATACATACCCTCGAGCCATTTTTCCTATTGTCCTGATCCAAAGGACTTGGCTTTGCTTTAATGCTAATATTTTTAAAATTTTTTAAATTTGTTTTTATTACTACCTATTTACCATAATAATGACCACATTCATCATAGATAAACTGAACTTGTATATAATGTGCCTTAATTCTTCTTTTTTTCCCTTTCCCTTCCTTTCAATCCTTCTTCCCCTCCCTATTTACAAAAGCTTGTTTCCATTAATGCTACTCATTTCAGCAACCAAGCTCTCCTCTGCTTCAGTTTTGCACTTCCCAAATTTACCAAAGCTTCCTTTCTGGCCAAACTCAACACTTTTTAAATCACTCAGTTGTGCTAGTCACTTTTGATTCTCAACATACAGCTATCTAAAAGCCCCCAACAGCAGTGATGCTTCAACAGTAGGCTGCCTTGAAATTTTCTCCATCAGATTAATTAGTCTGTCTCCCTTAATATCAGTCTCCCACAGAGTCTCAGGACATGAGCAAAATGCAGATAAATTTTCTGCTAGACCACAACATACATGGTCTGAAGTCCAACTCAACAGAAACCTCCCAATCTTGAGTATTACCATTTGCATTGCTATAAGCATTCTGGTCTTCCACGCTCTGACCAGAATCTCCCATCAAGCTTGGCTTACACTAGGGCTGCTTCTCCAGCTGGCATCTCCAAACATCTCCCATAAACCAGTTTCAAAGCCTTCTGAAATCACATGATTGGATGCAGAGACAGGAACAACCCCACTTCTCTGGTACCAAAATCTGTCTTAATTACTGTCCTTGTTACTGGGACAAAATACCCAACATCCACAACTTAAATGAGCAGAAGTTTGTTTTGGCTCAAGTTAATTCACAGTTGGTTCATAGTTAGTTTATAGTTCCAAGATAGGAAGCCATCATGGAAGGCAGTAGGAGAGCTACTGGCATGGTGACAGGAAATCAGAGAGAATCAAGGAAGGAACTGGAAAGGGAATTATACCCTTCCAGGCCATGGCAACCCCTCTTAACCCACATTTTTCAATTAGAACCCACCTACTAATACAAGGAAGTCAGCTAATCTAATCACCTCCCAAAGATCCTTCTGATGATCACCTGAGGCTTTCAGAAGACATCTAGACACCAACAGTGACACAAAGGACTAGAACAGTATGGAAGATGCTGAAACACTGCATAATGATCAATTTCTTTCCATTATATATATTTTAAATAGAAGTTTGGATTGTCTGCAAACTCTAGATGCATCAGTAGTGAGATTAAATCAGCACAATTTCATTTTAGAATCTAAAATATCTAGCCAGACCATATCTAAATTTCTGAATACTATTCCTGGGTACTAAACATGAAGAGCATGTATTCAGAAGACTGAGAACACAATGGTCATCTGAGAGTAGTTAAAGGCACTGGGCACATACAAGTTTAAAGAAGACTTTTCTTCTTTTGATGGGGAGACCTTTGATGGAGAGTGAAGAGGAGAAGTGCATTGGAGTTTATTAGTATATTCCTCTGAACTCTGGCTAGCACTAGCAGTCCGAGGTCCAAAGATAGAGTATTCGTGATCACATGTTTAATATATCTTGTTTATAATATGCTAGTTGTTTATGATAGTGCCAAAGAAGTCTTGATACATGAATGGGATTGTCATTAGATGGGATGAATTCTGATTCTAACAATTTCTAGTTCTATTAATAAAGTTAAAGTTTCTTCTTTAATCTTTTTAAATTTTATGGAAAAAAAGAAAAACAATTTCATAACACAATTAAAGGGGAATAACAAAACTTGATACATCGCATATTGTCACCTTCAAAGTAGTTACTCAGAGTACAAGATAAAAGCGTAAAAATTCTCCAGTCAATATTAGCATGAACCCTCCTTTTCAATGAGCTAAGAGACACTAACAGTATCACTAAATTGCATTTTTTCCCTTTTCCCTTCCTTCCTTTCCCATTTCCCCTTTCCACTATCCTAGTTCCTTTTTCCTTTTAAACAATTTCTTCCCATTTCACAATATCTATAGTACATTTTAGATGTTATTTACTGTTTCAATTTCTCACACTAGGGAGACAACATGATGTTTACACATGTAAGTCTGATTTATTTTACTTATGAATATGGTCTCAAGTTGCATCCATTTACCTATAAAAATCTCAAGTTTATCCTTCTTTATGGCTGAGTAGTATACCATTGTACAAAAATACCACATCTTGCTTATCCATTCCTTGGTTGATGGACATTTGTGTTGTTTCCAAGATTTAGCTATTACAAATTATGCTACTATAAACATGGGTGCACATACATTGTTGTGGTGTGATGTCTTTAATTCTTCTGGGAAGACACCCAAAAGGGGAACAGCTGGGTCAAATGGGACCTCTAATCCTAGCTTTTTGAGGAATCTCCATACTGATTTCCACAATGGTTTCACCAGTCTGTACTCTCATCAACAGTGGAGAAGGGTTACTTTTTTCCCGCAACCACTCTAGCATTTGTTATTGGTTTATTTCTATTGTATTTTGAGATAATTATAATTAATATACTGTTTTAAGAATAATATGAAGATCTTGTGTACCTTTTACTTAAAGGTAACGTCTTGGAAAACTGTAGTACAATGCCACTGGAAAATTATCAGGAATCTACAACCTATTTGTTTCTTTTCTTTTCTTTTCAATTATGTACATTTGGAATAAGAGTGTAGGTCACTTACTGAACTGTTATCTTGTAGCTTTTCCTCTGTGCTTTCATCTATCCACTTTCCCAGAATGGCTTAAGGCCTTTTGCACCCTTTGACTTAGAGGCTTCGGTGGCACCCAGATTAGCCTAAAATCAGATGCCAGATATTTCATGGTTTTATCATATCATAAGAAATGTACTTTCTTGCCTCCCAAAAAGACTGAGACTTTGGTTTGATTTACATAGAAATCTGTAGCTCCTGGGATTTTTACACAGTAATAATCACTGGACAAATTGGTTTTTGTTGAAAGTCCTTTACTCTTTAACCTGAGCACATGTTTAGAATAGTTCTTAGATTGAAAAATCCCAAACAGAACCATAAATAGCCTTGTTGAAACATTGGAGGTAATAAATGCCAGAGTGCATGAAGGCAGAGAGAACTGAGAAATGAATGTCTATTGGCATAGCAAGAGAAAAACAAGAAAAGCAAAGAGTTTTAAATATTTTTTCGTTTTAAATATTATTACAAGAAGATTTAATAAGGCTATAGCAAGCATGAGCTACAATAATCATCTCATAGCTATTAGAATAGCTATTACCAGAAAATGAAAAATACAAGTGTTAGAGCAAAGATGTAAAGAAAAGGAGGCCCTTGTATACTGTTGCTAGAATGTAAATTAGCACAACCATTTCCATTTTGGAAAACAGTATGGAGCAGCTTCCTCAAAAATAAAGATAAAGTAATCTTATGATCCAGCAATCCCGTTTCTGGGTATACTGTATAGCAAATGAAATGAAATCAGTATGGTGAAAAAATGTCTGCACTCCCATGGTCATAGTAATTAAAACATAGAATTGTCTTAAGTGCCCATCAATAGATGAATGTATTTTTTAAAGGTCAAATATATACACAATGAAATATTATTCAATTTTTTAAAAAATTTTTCATTTATGAAATCTGTCTTAGTTACTTTCTCATTGTGAAGACAAATACAAGCTAAAAAAGGAATAGTTTATTTTAGCTCACAGTTTGTAGAGGTTTCAGTCCAGCTAGTCCCAAGGCAGGGCAGCAGTTGAGAAACAGTTCATGGTGTGGCAGGCAGGAAGTAGCAGTCTTCCTTCTGCTTTCCCTACTTATTCCAACCAATACAGATCTATTGGTTGGTGCCACACACACCCAGGATGGGTCATCTGTCTTCAGTAAATTTATTCATTCACACCCAGAACTATGCTAACTAATCATTGGACTAATCCAGTATCACACTTCCAATGATCCACTCCCTCCCAAAAGCCCCATCCATGAATACATGAGGCTTTAGGAGGATATCTAGATATAAGCCATAACAATGAGCGAAATCTAGTGGACATTATGCTGAGTGAAATAAGCCACATCCAGAAAGACAAATATCTCATGATGCCATTTATATGTGGAATCTGAAAATTTGAAATCAGAGAAGTATAAAATAAAATGGTGGTCAGTGAGTAGGGACAGAGGACACTAGAAGGGAAAGTGGAAATATTGGTCAAAACTCACAAAGTTTTCAATAAGCAGAAAGGATAATTTCTGGTGATCTATCACACAACACAGTAATAACTGTGAATAATAATATACTGTCTATTTCAACTTGCTAAAGGATAGATTTTAAATGTTCTCACCACAAAGAAATGAAAGGTATGTTAATGATGTACATGGTAATTACCCTGACTACCTTATTAGAATAAGGTAATAAAAGTTTATATTGAAGCTTCGCATGGTAATTCATAAATGTACATATATACATTTATTGTCAATTAAAAATAAAGATTAAATTTAAAACAGAAAAAATTTAACTCAAAATGAGCTAAAGACTTACATGTAAGACCTGAAACTGTTAAACTTTTTTCAAAAATGCAATAGAACTTTTTAGAAATATGTGAGCAAATGTTAGTGATGATCAAGGTGGTAAGAAGAACCATGAGACCCGGTGAAGACAAGATGGCAGGGCTGATGTACCAAACAAGGCATGAATACAAGAGCCAGGAGTGGTGGCACACTCCTGTAATCCCAGCACTCTGGAGGCTGAGGCAGGAGGATCATTGCAAGTTTGAGACCAGCCTGGGCTACAAAATGAGCCCAAGGCCAGCCGGACTTACATAGAGAGACACTGTCTCAAAAAGACAAAACACACACACACAAAAAAAAAAACAATGCACAAGCACAAAGTCAAGCAAAGTGTGAGAGGTCAACCACTCAGATGGCCTTTAGTCTGACCTTTCCAACAACCAATGCAAAAAGCACACGTGATCAATTACATGACTATAAGATAAAACTTTACTTTAAACAAACCTCTTTGCTGTATACTCATACAAGTGACATTTCAACTTATTCAACATCATTAAGGGTAATAAAACTAGTTGTACAGTTTGATAGAAATAGTTCTTGCAGTGACCTAAATAACAGCACTTTGATTTACAGCATTCTTAGTTTGATTTAAGGGTATTTTGGTATGTGTTAAAAAATGGAAGAATTACATTTTTTAAGAAACTGAAAATTTATTTTCAATCCAGCTTCGAATAAGTATTAATGGCACAAGCCGGGCGTGGTGGCTCATGCCTGTAATCCCAGCACTCGGGAGGCTGAGACAGGCGGATCGTTGTGAGTTCGAGACCAGCCTGGGCTACAAAGTGAGCTCAAGGCCAGCCTGAACAGCATAGTGAGACCCTGTCTCAAAAACACCAGGGCTGGGGATCTAGCTCAGCCATCTAAGCGCCTCCCCAGCAAGCGCAAGGTCATGAGTTCAATCCCCGGTGCCGCAAAAAAAAAAAAAAAAGTATTAATGGCACGGTAAATGCAAAACCCTTTAGGGTCTAAAAAGGTAAAATGGCTAAGAGAAGTGACATATCTGTTTTTATAAATATTACACTGAAAAAATGACAGTTGGCAAATATACTCTCTTCAGAGGAATATAATTGGATATAATGGGGACTATGAAACTTCGAATCCACTGCTTATTACTAGCACTGTTACCATAACCAAAATAGCAGCCAGAAATGCCACATCCCTTTTTTTTCCTGCATGCTGTTTAGAGTTCTGCTGCAGTACAACCCCCTTGAGTTATTTTAAGCACAAAGGGCAAAGGCTTTAGCCCAGGGAATGAAGTGCTCACAATGTGTTGAGGCTGGGTCTCAGAACTGACTGCCAGAACAATAAAGAACCTGCTCCAAGGAACCAGAAGCTGCCAGCTCTGCCTCAGTTCTGAAGATGGGAAGCAGAAGGCTCCCTCGAAGCTGTTAGCAGCTGAAACAACCAGGGCAGTCACGGTGAACCTATGGCACATGTGTTATCGTGTTTTTCTCTTATGTTTTTCTTTTAAGACAAAAGATATTAATGTATGAGCTAAAACCTTGGTATTCGGGCTCAATTGCACTGTTTGCACCTTGTGATAAATAAGAGGGCTTGGGGTGCACTTTGGCACCCAGTTTCTAGAAAGTTCACCATCACCGATCTAGGGATTGGGAAGCTACTGCAGTTGTATCTGTGGGCGCCAGAGCCGTGCACCAGTCACATCCACACTAGTAACTAAAATTTGTTAACAACAATAGCTGAATTGGTGGCAGGAATGCTGCTACAAAAACTCAAAGTGTTCTTGAGCTCAGAGAGCTTGCCAACAGGAGTAACCAGAAACACCAACCTCTTTAATCTCACTTTAATACATCTGAATAGCCAAAGCTAAAACAGACTCACATCTGCATGCCCATCTTAGAAACATCAATTTTAGCTCCCCGTCATCTGGAGACATGGGAGTAGGCTGCATGTAGAATGTATGCAGAATAAAATGCCATTTTATCCACTATATTACATTTGTATGCAAAATCCAACTGAACTCTTAATACTTTGCCAATAATACAAATTAGTAAACTAGGTAAGTTATCAAGAAAAGAGGTTTATTTCACTCATGATTCTGGTCCAAGATAAGGGTCTCCCATTTGGTGATGGCAGAGTCCTGAGTCAGTAGAGTGGAAATGCAGTAAGAAAACTAGCCAAACGAGCTTGCATTCTCTAGTCATGCAATCAAGTCCACTGATCTTTAATTTTGTTTATATTTAGTCAAGACCAAACCAAGAGTTTGGGCTTCTAATTTTTATTTCTGCCATTATTTGATGTATACATTTGAGATATTTGTTGTGTACACATTTTGTGTTTGTGTGTATCTAGAGAGAGAGCAATGTATGTGTATGTGTATGCGCATACCTATCTTTTTTCAAACCTACTCTTAAGAGAACTCATTAACCTATTAGCTTATGAAATGGATTAACTCATTCATATGATCAGCGCCACATGGTCCCATTGCTTAATATTTCATAATGGAATTAAATTTCAACATGAGCTTTGAAATGGACAGGCCGTATTCAAACCACAGTCTGGTAACTCACTCAGTCTTTTTTTTTAAATAATGAACAAGCTAATGATGTGAAATTTGAAATAATATCTCTATGAGCAGATTCTTCTTTATGGCAAGTAACTAGAAGGTAGTTCTTTATTCATTCCAGGGTATAGGAGAAGAGAAGATCAAGCAGCCTACACTAGAAAAACAGTTTGTATGGTCCCATGCAATGCTCAAAGTACTTAAAATTCTATTTATTATTACAAATGTAGTAAGTGCTTAGTAAAATATTCCAAAAACATGCAAGTGCATACTGTAAAAGTTAGCTTCTCTATCGTGTGCACACTGCCCACTGCCCCTTGAATCATATTGTATGATAAGTGCATCTGACTTCACCGTATTTGAAGCACCCTTTGTTTCTGATGTTTTACTAAAGAAAACCAGAGCCAAAGTACTGGAGTAATAAGAGAATCTATCTAGTAAGTGCAGCAGGGACTTAATTTGGCTGGTAAGTTTAATGACTGAGGAGTGAGTTAACCCTCTGATGCAGAGAGTGCATATTCAACTTGGGAACAAATGTGATTTCAGGGAACTTATTCCCTAGCCAAGCAAACAAACAGCTTCCTATGTCAGATGTGTTTTATTAACTTTGTACTAATCTGAGACTTTGTGGTTAAGGGTCACATTTATTGCTAATATTTGAATATCTTAGAGAATGTCTCCCCTTCTCAGTAAACATTAAAAGAGGGGAGTTATAATTTATTATATTCTAAAACACTGTAAGCAAACATTTAAATTTAAATAAGACTTTTGTTTCCCTGCCTTGTCTTTCAGCAGTGTTCTTTTTTTAATATCCTTCTGTTTTCACTACAAAGAAAATATTCTTTAACTATCTTTTTCTTACCTTATGAAGAAGAGCAATAATCAGGACTTTGCAAAACACTTACATCAATGAGACATTTCATTCTCTAGTCCTCCAATCAAGTCCACTGATCTTTAATTTCTTTTTTTTATTTTATTTTAAAGAGAATAGAACAAAACAAAACAAAACAAAGCAAAACAAAACAGAATAGAGTCAAACATAATATAGCATTTCAGAACAGAACACTGAAAGCTATACAGGTTTTCAAAACATAACAACAGGAGATTAACAATGGTTACCCTAGTGTCTCTTGCTGTCTTCAAAATGGTTGTTCATACATTTACAGATAATAAACTCAAACAAAACAAAGTAATATAAAACAAAAGAACATTACAGCCCTTCAAGTTGGACAACAAGAAACCAGCAATGGCTACCATAATGTCCCATTTTTCAAAAGAGCTGTTCCTATCTTCTCACATATTGCAATCAAATAGTAGGAAAGGGACTTAAACCAATGAAATCAAAGAATAAAAGCACCATTGGACTTCAGAACCTTTTTTCAATATTTATCGGGAATTTTCTGTCTTATTCAGTCTTTCAGTTTCTTACACTAGGGAGACAATGCGGTGTTTACACATGTGTGTTTGGTTTATTTCACTTATGAGTATGGTCTCAAGTCACATCCATTTACCTATAAAAGCCTCAAGGTGATCGTTTTTTATAGCTGAATAGTACTCCATTGTATAAAAGTACCACATCTTCTTTATCCATTCCTCAACTGATGGGCATTTGGGTTGTTTCCAAGATTTGGCTATTACAAATTGTGCTGCTATAAACATGGATGCACATACATCACTGTGATAAGATGATTTCACTTCTTCTGGGAATATGCGCAAAAGCAGAATAGCTGGGTCAAATGGGACCACCAATCCCATCTTTTTGAGAAACCTCCAGACTGACCTCCACAGTGGTTGCACCAGTCTGCACTCCCACCAACAGTGGAGAAGGGTTCCTTTTTCCCCACAGCCTCTCCAGCATTTATTGTTGGTGGTTTTCTTGATTCTGGCCATTCTTTCTGGAGTGAGATGAAATCTCAGCGTTGTTTTAATTTGCATTTCTCTAATGACCAATGATACTGAACATTTTTTCATGTATTTATTTGCCATTCGTATTTCTTCAGCTGAGAAGTGTGCTTTCATCTCAGATGCCCATTTCTGGATTGGGTCTTTGAATTTTGAGGGCCTGATATTTTTTGATTCTTTATATGTTCTAGATAGAAGACCTTTGTCTAAGGGGCAGTTGACTAGAATTTTTTCCCAATTTGTGGGTTTTCTTTTCACTCTGTTGGAGATTTCTTTTGACATGCAAAAGCTTTTTAACAACACAAGATCCCAATTGTTGATTCTGGGAAGTGTTTCCCGTGCAGTTTAATTTTTGTTCATGAATTCTCCACCTACCCCTATGTTTTCAAGATTTCTACCTACTTTGTTTTCCAGCAGATTTAGTGTTTCTGTTTTTATATTTAGATCTTTGACCCATTTTGACTTTAGTTTAGTGTATGGTGATAGGCTTGGGCCTAATTTTAGTTTTTGGCATATGGAAAGCCAGTTTTTCCAGCACCATTTATTAAAGTGGCTATGTTTCTTCCAGTGAACATATTTGGCCCCTTGCTCAAAGATAAGCTGGCTGAGTGTGTACTTGGGGTTGTATCTTCTAATGTATTCCATTGATCCTCAGGTCTGTTTTGATTCCAGTACCATGCTGATTTGATTACAGTAGCTTTGTAGTATAATTTCAAGTCTGGGATTGTGATGCCTCCTGTCCTGCCCTTGCTGCCCAGAAGTGCCTTTGCTGTTCTAGGTCTTTTCTGGTTCCAGATGAATTTTAAGAATGATTTCTCTAGATCTGTGAGGTATGCTAATGGTATTTGGATGGGAATTGCATTAAATCTGTATAAGAATTTTGGGAGAATGGCCATTTTCACAATGTTTGTTCTTCCTATCCATGAGCATGGAATGTCTTTCCATTTTCTGAGATCCTCTTCGATTTCTTTTCTCAGAGTACTGTACTTCTCATTGAATAGAGCTTTTGCTTCCTTTGGTAGGTTGATTCCTAAGTATTTCATTTTTTTGGATGCTATTGTAAAGGGTGTGGTTTCTCTTATTTCTCTCTCAGTGCATTTGTTGTTTGTGTACAGGAATGCAACTGATTTCTAAGTATTGACTTTGTATTCAGCTACATTACTGAATTTGGTTATGATATCCAGACATCTTTCAATGGAGTTTTGTGGGTCTTCTATGTAGAGTATCATGTCATCTGCAAATAGTGATAACTTAACTTCTTCCTTTCCTATTCTTATTCCTTTTATTTCTGTCTCTTGTCTAATTGCTCTGGCTAATGTTTCCAGCACTATATTGAATAGGAGCAGTGAAAGTGGACATCCTTGTCTTGTTCCCGATTTTAGAGTGAAAGCTT